>JASDQU010243569.1:7756-80157 GCA_032191745.1 Picea mariana
ACCCACATAAATGCTAGGTCTTTAGATATTATCTCCACCAATTCTTTTTCTTGACCCATGGAAATGCAATATTAATAGTTGTTAGCTCTATTAGTTCCTTTTCTCATGTAAGGATATGAAAGAAGGTATAATACACAAAGAATAGATGTTGTGTTCTAGGAAAGCAACCACTTACATCTTATTTTCTCCAAATGTATGATACAAATATAGAGTACAAAACCACTACCCAACCTAATATATGTATACAACTATATTCTTCTCATGTTTCTCCAAATTAACTAGAATTATCCCGAAAATGTTTCTCCAAATTAACTAGATTTCACCAAGGGTTTTCTAATGTAGGCGAAAATATTGTATTTCAAAAATTGATAGGGAATGTTGGATTTATTAATAAGTTCTGAAAGGTGTTCATTCGAGTTATAATGGCATTAAACTAGGAAATGACAATATGTTCTTTAGATACACATTAATACATGAGTGTTATCATGCCTCATGGAATCCAGTATGAGATCTAAAATAATTCATATGCGAAGAGTTTGAAAATAAGGGGTCAATATGAGAATTGGTACCTATTAAATAAATGGTACCCATTCTCACTATCATTCAAAGAGGGAGGAGATGATTTATCGATTAGAATCAATCATGAAATTGGAGAAAGGATTCATGAAGAGGAGGCCCAATCTTCAAATCAAGCCCTCCTATCAATCTCTTCATATTATTCAAAAATTTCCCCCCACGTTCAACCATCAAATTCAACTTATTCTTTTGAAGTTTTATCTTAATTTTTCTATATTCTTATTTTAAATCCTATCATGTTTTTTGAGTTTGAATTCAAATTTTATTTTCATAAATTTTGTACTTTTCCTTTCCCTCGAGTTTCAAATTGGTCTGTTTCCTTAGCTTCCTTTGACAAAACCTTTCCCAATTGGTGATCAAGCTCAATTTCAAAATTGGGGCCCTTCCTTACCTTCCTTTTCTAAAACCTTTCCCAATTTGGTGATCGGGCCTAAGTGTCAAATTGGGCCCTCTTTTCACTAATGTGCCTCTCCTATATCCCGATTTAATAATTGACCCTAATTTCTAAATCAAGATATTTCTCAAATATTTGTGTGGATAGCTCTTGATTCTGAGATCAATCTTGATCCTGAGATTGGGACTACTACCACCCATCTCATGATTCAAACAATTTTTTCCTTATTCTCGAACTTAGAAAATGGATACAATCTCTTTATAAGCCAATTTCAAATTTGAAATACCAAAATGGATTACTTCAATGAAATGATTGAACTTACTGATCCATTCATACAATTGATTATTGCAAGGAAAATTTCATAGATGGTCAATAATTTTCAACTTCAAAATTTTATCAATGAATTATAATTATAATTTATCATACTTATATTTGTGGTGGGTCAATTCAATTTGTCATAAATGTATGCATCAATGCAATTTTTTTTTGTAAATATACATGTCATTGTATTTGCTATGACAGGTGGTTTTCTTGTTAAATTGTAGATTATCAATAATGTCTCTTGCATTTATGGATGGAGAAGATGTACATTTATTCTAGAGAAATTCAAAGGTTTTGATAAGGTGAAGTATACTGAAGTAGAAAGGAACTACATTGTAATGATATCAGATATGATTGTTTTGTTGTAAATGTTGGTAGTGTTTTAAATTGGAAGGTTCCATTTTCTTGTTTGGTTGAAGAAATCAAGACACCGGAAGACACTCATTGTGTAATGTACTTGTTTTGTTAGCCTAATATGAAAATTTGTAAGCAGGGTGAATGCTTAGTACCTCAAATTATGCTTTGGTAGGTGACTAAATGTGTAGTTAGTCAAAGTATGAAAGTTCTTTACAGGATGATATAAAGTCATGGGATAATTCTACATTAGAGTGTGAACATGACGTGGAGAAAGATGGTTCTGTGAATGTTGGTCCAAAAGGGAGGAAGGAATTCTAAATTGGAAACAGGTTTTCCACTAAAATTTTAAAGGAATTCCTTGCACACCATGTCATACTAAAAAATATATGTTCAAATAAAGAGGAACATGGAGCCTTGAGTTTTATCTCAAATTTTCTTGAGGAGCACTTTATTCGATGAGAGATGTTGGGATCACATAATTTTTTTGTAATGGTGGAAATAATTTTATCGCTTTATAATAGATGCTCCCTCTTACTGAAACACTACAAAATAGTATATTGGAAAATAGATAAAATGTTAGACCAAAAAGTAGGATATTTATTACAGTTTCAAGGGATCCACTAATCAAAATGGTCATTCTCTTCTCATGATGAATATCAAAACTTCAAGTTTAAAGGTGTATCAATCAATATAACTCATATATGCTCATATGAGAATAAGTATGTTGTTGAGGAAAATATTACGAATGTTATTGAAGGAGAAGTGGTGCAATTAGGAAGTTATATTTTCTTCATTTTGGTATTTATATTAAAGTCATCACAAAAATTTGCACCCACTTTAGTCTATCATAGGCTTATTTGATAATGTGGCCTATTCACTAGTCAATGCACCTTAGTGTTGCTCAATTAGATGTGAATTTGAAGAAAATTTCACCACGGGTAGAGGTGAATATGTTGAGATCATAGAAGATACACTTCCATAATTAGAATATCCCATTGGTATGACTTGATATTAGGGTTAGTTAGTGATAACAAGACAATATAATCACCACAAACATCCAAGGACAACTCATCTCATGGGTGTGTAAGAAAAATAGGTTATAGTGAAAAGATGAAGATAAATATCACTTTATAAAATGATTAAGAAACAAAAGATTCTTTAAAAATGAATGTCTTTCTAAAGTAACCAATGAATCATTAACTAATGGGTGGAACTTTATTAAAGCCAATGGTGAGAATGAAAGAATGGAATTTGTGCTCAACTCATTGGAAATTGTATAAAGCATGTGTATCTACATTCCTAGAACAAACCATATGGTATAAACCATATGTATTCCAAGATCCGTGTTAGTTAGTTACAATATGAAATTTCTAAATGGTGACATAGTAAATGAAAATTGTGGGTTAGAAAAACCAAGGCATGATACTTTAGATATAATAGCTAGACTTTAGAAGATAGTGAATAAAAATCAATATATATATCCTCACCAGACTCATCAAGTGAATCAATATTGAACAAGGATTCCTCTCAAATTGTTTCTTACCAATTATACACTTAAAATAGTTCTTTAAAAGTGTAATGAGGACCGTACCAAGCTTAAACTTCATATAGTGTCACAATCCAACTTAAGAAATATATGGAGAAGGAATTTTACAGATGTTGCAATTATAGAGAACAGATTCTTTACAAAGTGTGAGGAGTGCTATGAAATTTTCTAGAAACTTAGGGGCACCATTGACCCAACAATTCTAAAATTTTGGCACCAAGTTCAAAATTTTCACAATGAGTACATTACAAGTTGTCTCTTAGCCTACTATGCCCATAGATTGGTATTAGAGGAACCCTAGAAAATGCTTGAGAATTTTGCATGACAAAATGGACAAGATCAAAACTTACATACCAAGGCTAAGAAGGAAGGAAAATTTAGTTAACATTGCCTATAATTTTCTAGTTCATCTACATGCAATTATTACACATTGAAATCAAACGGGGGTTTCATCACTTTGTTCTCCCTTTTCTAGATACAGGTTCAAATTTCACTATATCCTCCTTATGTTTATTCTTGATCATGTTATAGTACCTAAAGGTTGATGAATTTGGGCACTTGTTATACAATAAAGGGTATTTAATATATCCATTACATGATGCACTTTTACAAAATGAATCCTATGAAAAGTCTCAGGAATATTTAAGAGAGAATCCACTTAGGATTTATGCCAATATATTCCTTCAACAAACTCTGGTAGGCTTCATAAATACCTTATTAATTATAAATAAGGTATCTATATTTCCAGTGCATTTAAATGTCAACCCATGGGTTGTATGCTTGCGAAGTGTTGTGCAAAAATTGTGCAAGTCTCAAGAACTTGTTTAGAACATGAAATCTATCAGGATGTTCTAATCTAACTAGAAATCCAATTCTAGTTACATGAAACAAAAAATTAAAGAATAAAAAGAATAACAATTGAAAAATGATTGCAGTATATAACTTAAATATCAACATCACACAAATATGTTCAATGTTTTGTATCAATACACTACAAAATATTAAGTAATAGTTGTACATACATTCATTCAATCTACAAAAACTAGTTAAACACTAAACTATGAACATTACTATAACTAATTACGAAACAACAAGTAATACAATACCTATACCCTCAGAGTGGGTCCTTCCTCTTCACAACAAGGTGCCAAAAATATTTAGCAGATAACAATTAAATAAACATTTAGAATTAATTCCATTTAATTCATACATAGAGATATTGAAAGGGAAAAATTGAGCAAGTTGGTCATATTATAGCAAAGTATATACATAAATATATATGTCTCATCCATGAATTATATCATAGGTTCTATAACATGGCATTTGGGTAAATCTCTAGCACATGGCTTACTAACCCCCAATGTTTCCAAGTCTTCTTCAATAGTTATAGTTGTTTTAACATCAATCATATCCACAAGGTTAGTTGAAGGATCAATAAGTTCATCAATAAGATTCATATAGATCTGGGTGATTCTATTATTATTAGGATCCATATCAATATCCATGATTTCATTAAAGAGTTCAGTGGTGATTTCAACGTCATTTTTTATAACCAGTTCTATAGAAGCTTCAACAACAACCTCTTTCACATGATTAGACATAACAACTTCTTATATAGTAGTAGGATTAGTAGCTGAAACAAAATTTTCCATGGAATCAATAGTAATGTCTCTCATGGGAACAATAAACGATGTGAAATGATTAGTAACAGTAGTGGAAGATATAATAACATCTTCATCAATAAGACCAACAACATTGGAAAAATTAGGAACATGATCTGTAACAAATTCTAGAGTAATATATTCAAGAATTTATTCCTTATCAATATCAAAAATAGGATTAATGACATTGATAGACAGAGTGGAAGGAATAGGTATAATGAAATATTCAACAATGGGATCGTCAACTAGCTTAGTAGCAGTAGGATAAAAGATAACAACAGGTTGAGTGATATCCATAGTATCAATAACAACATCATTAACATTTTGAGTGGCATCCATAGGATTAGTAGAAACCCTAAGGGTTTCTTTCATGGAAACTATTTCTTTCATTGCTTGGTCACCTTCATGAAAACTATAAGGTGAATAGGAACACTCATTAAGGGATTGAACTAATGTGTCCAATCTTATCATCTATATATGTTCCTTCAACATCCTTTGGGAAAAACCTAATTTATAGTGCAAAACCTTAATTTCCTCCTTTAATATGTGATTAATCTTTAAAATTGTACTACAAGAAGGTTTCAAATGGACTTTTTCTTACAAAATACTAGTCAAATTTTTGGTTACCTCATGTATCAATAGATTCATTATTGCATCCTCTTCAAAATTATCTAGAAATATGCATTGGACTGCCAGGAAGTTCCTCTACAAACTCAACATGTTCCTCAAAAGGAGGAACTACTTATGTAACGAATGTTTTTGCATCTTTTTGTCTTGATACTAGTTCTTGTGTAATAGTAGTAGTGTATTCAATAGTTGACCTAATCCTTCTCTTTTTATAATGAAATGGAAATATGTCTTCTTTATATTTTTTAACATCCCCATTTTTAATCCTCGGTTTAGTGATTGTTACAATAAATGTTTCCGCACTCCATGCAACTTTCTTGGATGGTCTTTCCATTTCCCTTTCCAAACTTGAAGTCCTATTTTTTGTTCACTCTAGAGCCAAAAATGCACATTTTTACACATACATGCACCCTATCAGTTATACAAAAAGCATATGCGTACGTTTCTCCACTACAACCCATATGCATCGGGTTTGGTGCTCAGAATTTTAAAATTATGTCAGGTTTCCATGCCATGTCACGAGATCCATGATCCTAGACCTTCCATATACTGGAAGCGATATGAATAGACACCTCAGTTCCAATTGGAGGCTATAAATTGATCCATATCCAAGCCTAATAGGAAATTCAATTTTGAGAGCAAAGACACTCTAGTGAAATTTCACTTCATATTGAGTATGTATCCCTTTGTCCTTGAAAGTCTGAACTTATTGCGTTCATCACCCAAG
Organism: Picea mariana; assembly: GCA_032191745.1. Classification (NCBI taxonomy): domain Eukaryota; kingdom Viridiplantae; phylum Streptophyta; class Pinopsida; order Pinales; family Pinaceae; genus Picea; species Picea mariana. The sequence goes on from JASDQU010243569.1 coordinate 13,966, forward strand.
ATCTTCCTACTTTGTGATAGAGGACCTAATTGAATCCTATATATGAATTTTCCTTTGTGGAGGATTGAAGTGGTGGAGGCCTAGCTGGAGGGACATAATTTCTCGATTATGATATGTTCCTTTACAAAAGTTTGTCACCTATGTACGTCTACTAATTATGTTAATAGAAATACTCTTTTCTAGTCCAATTGATATCTTGCAAATATTTGAATTACTATTCCATGGATGTATTTGTCATGTATGTTAATGGATTATGCTAATTTATATGTTGTCATCATATATTATCACCATATGCTTGTGTATCTTGGTTGTTGAGGACAAGTTGCAAGTATAAAGCTTTGGGTCGCATGCTCAACTATGGTCTTCTTCAAACATTCGTATGAGGTAGGATTTTAGCCTTGTCTTGTTAGAATTTCATTTATATAGCATACTTGATATTAGAGTTGATTTCTAGGTGTTGTTCTATCTGTTGTATTTTTCCCCTAGCCATGGAGAGATTTTCCTCGTAACAATGATGTATAATGTAAATTTGATATATGGACACCATCCAAGCGATGTAATATGTAAACATTGTATATCGTAATAATAAACATAGATGTGATTCTAACTACAAATTTACATGGATGGAGTCACAAGGGATAAGTTTCCACAAGAGAGGGGGGTCCAAGGGGTCTAAGGGGGAAATATTCATGTGTATTATTCCAAAACCAGTTTCTAAAATTATTATTGTGTATGAACCTTCTAATTTCATTTTGAGTGTATCAAATCCCCAAACATTAATCACATGTAAGACGATGAGTGTGAAAAGTCACTTCACATGGTTTTTGAGAGCACGGAGATTAGTACAATCAGCCTTAGGAAATGTGACATTCAACATGCATGGGTAAAAGGGAAACTCAAATGGGCATTGTAGGTATTTTTTACAACCAATTTTAGGGATATTAAGAGATAGATGAGTGTTGGAGATTGAATGCAGCTATAGTGGTGTTTTGGGGTAGCTTTTTGGAGTTGTAGTTTCATTAAGAAGCAAACTATTAGGCATGTAGAGTGGGAATTCCCATGTAAGAAATTACCTTGGAGAAGTGATCTTATTGTTGTTGGTTTTCATGTGGTAGATAACATCCATGGAGTCCTCAACAAGAGATATTCCTAGTGAACTTGTGCTATGAAGGAATATAACACAAAATGAATATCAATACAAGAAATTTTGTGGAAAAGGCCTCAATCCATATTCTCCATTATACCCCATTGTATTCATTTTAAAGATACAAATATATATTAAAAAAATTCCACATCATTTCTATCATAATAAAAATCCTTGTGTATGATAAAATTGCAAGTCATTGAACCATAATTATTCCAAAGTCTTCCATCTATAGACTGTAGTTCCCATATAGAAAATTTGATTTTGTTTTTGTCAAAAATTTTACAATGATTTGAGTTTTAACCACTCAACCTATAGACTCGAGAATATAATGACACAAGAAAGTGCTATAGTGGGAAAACCCCCCCTATGGACTACACCAGGGTTGAACATGTAGGGATATCTAACCATCTAAAAGTCTCCTACTCTTTAGACTACCTCGAATATACCCCACATTCTTACAAGAAATACAAAGTAAAACGATCTGATAACTCTACCTTAAACTCTAAGTCTGGTGTTGATCCTTTCGTGTTCGATTGCTCCTCGACTACAAGTATCCTCCCAAGGCTGACCTGCATTCACAAAAAGACAAACAAGAAACTATAAACATGTATCTCATATATGAATTAGTGGGTTAGATGTTAGTATAAAACATAAATCAAACATAAATATTGAACACATCAAATTGTGGGACATAAAAGTATTCCTTTTATTGATATCACAAAGTTTACTTACAATGAGATCGACAACTTCTCCTCGAAATTGGTCCAATCTCCTCTTAACCAAGATCCAACTGTGCTTCCACATATATTTCTCCTCTCACACTTCTTTCTAGGGAAATGGCATAAGATTATAATGGAGGAAAAGGGAATGAATGGACAATTCCAGCACAAAACTCACAAGGTGGTTGCAAATTTTGGGGGCAAGGAGCGGATGTGAAACGGGAAGAGTTTCATTGTTCTTATGCTTCTCTTGGGAATGAGACCCCAACACCTCCTTTTATATGAAAAAATGATGGTTATTAGGTTGGTTGATGGGATATAGGTGGTGGTACAGTTGGAAAACTACCCAATAGCATGTAATCTCAATGAATTCCTTGCAACTTTTGTGGGCATACATGGGATGTAATGGTGCAGCTAGCATACGTACATGGGATGTAGTGGTGAAGCAAGCGCATGTACATGGAAAATAGTGGATAAGGGCACGTACATCTTCAAAGATCTGGTTTTTAAGAAGAGTTTTTCAATGATGGCTTGGCAAAAATAGCAAGTAAGATGGTTTGTTACCAAGTATGCATGTATGGTGCAATGTAGGTTTATAACAGATTCCCCATAATGTGTGAGGTAAGAAGAGAATCTGATGGCTGAAATACATTATGAAATCTTCAGCAATGTACAAAGCGAGTGAGCCTAGGACCAGAGTTCGGGAGGTGTCATATGCAAAATAACAATTGTCTCACCGAGGTGGGCATACCCATGCTCATGATGAAATAAATCATGGTTTCCAATCAAATACAATGCATATCCATGTCATATAACTATATAAAGTGTAGACGTGAGCAATACACATCGGATCTACATCTCAAAATCAAAGATATACATATATAGTATCCATCTTCAAGAAGCCAAATGACGCATGATAGGTGGATATGAGGCCTTCAGAGCTCGAGAAACAAATTCAAGATCTTCAAAAATTCGGTAGGAGTGTAATATGAGTGTACGAATTCACTACCCAGAGGTCTTCAACAACTCGTCAAGGAACAGACAAGAGGATCTTGGTGATCACGTAGAGAACTTCATTGATTTCGAGCAAAGACTTTATTGGACTTATGGGGATGGTTAAGAATGAGGGCAAGAGACAAACTGCAGAAAGGATGACTTAGTTTAGGTAAAACTTACCTTGGAAAAAAACACGATATATGATTTGACTCACGTAGCATGACATTGACATATGTTCATGATGCAAGAGGCAATGCAAACTCTCCATATGTTTGGAAGAATAACCAAACAGAGGAGGACACAACTCTATGTAGCAAGAACAACTTCCTAAGATCATATTAAATCTCAATGCTTGATGACAAATGAAAGGATGTGCTTTTTCCAAGGGCGAATCATTGTGCTTCCATAAAAAAAAAATACTTTTCCCATCGTCTTTTTGGGGTATATTTGATTTTTTTTATCTTTTTCAGTATTTTTAAGAGCTTGAAAAAGAATAAAAGAATGCTACTTTACAAAGGAGGAACGAGTGTCTAAAAGCATACTAGTTCCAAGCGCAAGAAACACACTAATTCTCATAGCAAGGAGACATGTGCAGGGAAAGGACACTCGGGAAAATTCCTCCATGGGTCAAGGTGTCAGGTCGCACAGGCAAAGTGCTACAAGGATTGCGTATAAGGCATGCTTCAAAGGTTCAATTGAGAGCAACATGGAGCCGACATTAGGCCAAAGATGCAGAGATGAAAGTACAATTAACAGGACACGATGAAACCCCCTTCAATGTATTTTTCACGAGCCAAGAGAAGGTAATCTCGGTGGTTTTTCATTTTTAGAGAGTCGGAAAAAGAATAAAAGAAGACTCCACTAGTGTAATTTTTTCGAAGGTAGTCTAGTCAGCTCGAAAAAGGGATAAACTAGCACCGAAAAGATTTCTATTCAAAATCATTTTAACGAGTGTGACACAAACAACATCACTCGGAAATATTTTCAATTTTAAGGAGTCTGAAAAGAGGTTAACTATCGACTCACTACCTTTTTCTAGATTTAGTCTCCTTAGCCTGAAAAAGTATAAAATCTACTTAGGAGAACTCTCCAAGCGATACGAATCTCTCGAGGTTGACACAAACCCCCTACCACGAGGGGTCTGGCTGACCTCCCGGTCGCGGATATTTTGTTCACCCTGAGCCGGAGCAGCTCCTAGGTCTCTACTGGAACCTTCACAATGACTAACCCACGGACCTTCAATAGAACCCTTCCTACACGAAGAGTGCTAGGTACAAGTCCTCTCCAAATGAAACCGCGTGATATAACCGCGCGCCCAACTCTATCAACACTTTGAACTTCGCCATTTCAGGTATGTTGAGGTGAAGTGACTAAAAAAACCCACCTTCGAAACCCCAAAACTCGATTTGGGCCTAGCAAAGGCTAGCCCTCCCTTCAATGTAGTTGACGTGACCCTCCGCTGAGAACTGAGTCCCATCCTTTAATTTTTCCTGGAATTTCACAATTCGGGAAATCTGCGAACAATGATTCCCCTTTCCTTTAAAAATCCCAAAATTTGATGACACAGATCCAATTGTCCAGATATACCACCAATCAAAGACTCTGGCTACTTGTTGGCATTCTCCTTTTCAGGGATTTGAAAAGGTTGTATGCGCCCTTCACCTCGACGCCGATTTCCAAAACTGCTCGCTTCTTGATCAACGGTTCACAGAGCGTGTTAATCAATGGCTCAGATCTAACCCTGATTTTGTGTATCAGGGATTGAAAGACAAGGCTCGACCTTGCTTCCCAATACTGCGAATCTTTAATTTATGAACTCAATGAACAACCTTGATCCCACTGGACCAACGACTCAGATCTCCTGTGAGTACTTCACACTGAATGAACCTTTGCTTAACCTCCTTGCAACTTATCACGATCTGACGGATCTCATGATTTCGGCACTCCCCCTTGGAAGTACTCCACCATTCACTCGAGCTTCAATGAACCTCTGATAATTCTTCTAACGTCGATTCATCTGCACTTAGAGCTTCGCCTCCCTTCGAGATATTTGAAGGCTCTAACCCTCCCGAACTTAGGTTTCTTTGTTGCTTCTGGATTCAAAGCATCCCTGCATGTCCACTTAGCACGACTCTGTGATAACCTCCAGTTATACACGATGTTAACTATGTGTGCTCATCGGGACAGAGATTCTCCAACCACTATGTGGGATTGAAGAATTTGGATTCCTCCCTGAGCCTGCACACTCCTTGCATGACTTTCTATGCCTCATAGACACCTCTGCTGATATAAGCCAACGATATCCCTCCTGAGATTTCTAAGATAAAACTCAGAACCCTATCATGCAATCTATGCGGACCTTTCACTGCACTCCTTACAAGAATTTTTCAGGAAGAGAAACAATTGAAACTCATACTCCTCCCCTCACAGACTTCATACATTCAACATGACATCAAGAGCATACACACAACATTGAAACAAATGCATAGCAGAGAATATAAACAGACTATAAACATATCATTCAAAAGATAAATACAACAACCATGATACACCATGAAATTGGATCAAAACATTTTTATATTAATCCAAGTGCTCCTGTACACGGATTCAATAGCAAAATCTATATGCTTATACAATCTACAATCTTTGTTCTCCTATTCTCTTTCTCTACTCCTCTACAACTTACAATTACAATAATCAATTCCCCTTTCCAACGAGAGAGTCCTTCCTTGAGTTTTTTCCATCTCTCTTCTCTAAGCTATCTAATCTGAAATTAAAAGCTATATACTTTACATTCATTACAATAAATTCCTCCTTAGACAGCAGATGAGAGAAACGCTCATGATCTGTATTACAATCTTCAAAACATAAATGTAGATATATCCTCTCAAGATATTTCATTAAATGTTCTATCATTTAAATTCAAGACATTCTCAAAATGTGCGCTGGTGCATTTCCAGCTGTCTTCCACTGTGCCTCCTTTGCTAGTGTTAGCGATAAAAAAATACACTGGTATTTTTGGAGTTCTTTTCTCCATACGCTCATTTCTAAATTTTTTTGGAAAATGTCTACATCTCCATCAGGTTCTTCATCATATTCTTGTTGATCACTTTTTCCCAACATCCTTTGGCTCTGCCCTCTTGATCTGCAATACACAAAATATGAATAATTGTTATATTTGTTAGTTCTAATCTATAATTTAGGATTTTCAAATATAAAAATATATTTTATAATCTCATTAAAATGTGACATGTACGCTTAAAGTGTTCCAATCTTAAATTCCAAACTATATCAAGTTATGAGTCATATGCCATGCTAAGTTACAAACCATATTAGGTAATTTTGAGGGGCCCAAGTTAGTTCTTATGTCAAACCAAAGCTTGAGTCCATATATTAAAGTGCATTCGACACCCAAAGCTAAAGCCATGAATCGAGACACAGATTAATCCATGAGTCAAGCTTTAAATTCAAAGCCACAAGTTAAAATCACATTGCCTAATTCCTATGTTAGCCACGCAAGAAACTAAGTCAAGAAACTAAGTCGACAACACAGGACAAGCCAAGCCATGAGTCATAAATTTAATCTACAAATTAGATCACATGTCAGCACTCCAAGCCAAGCGCAAACACAAAGTTCTACTCTCTCATTGAATAATCTATTCAGCAGTCAACCCGTGCACCGAGGATGCTGTCATATGCGACGACCGCCATTGAATATTCAGCACTGTGACAACATTATTTTTAAGGGTTTTCAAATGACAAAAGAATGGTTTTATTTACGATTAAGCTACAGGTTCCAAAAACACGCATGAGTCTTGTGTGTTTCAAACGCACAACCCAGCCAGAGTGCCCAAGTGATAGGTTAAGATCATATGAAGAAAATGCTCGCAAGATGTGTCAAATACAGGCGCCAAAGACTGCACAGGAGTTTGTGACTGAACATATTTTGGATTCTGGAATGTTTGATAGATCAGAGGCCAGGGTTAGAAGTGATCCGAGCCTTCATCTTGCAGAGTTAAAATCCAGGGGTTGTATAACGTGTTTTCATAAGTTTGGACATCTCATTAAGGTAATGGTAGTTGTAGACAGGTATATTCATCGGTCCCGATGTTCTTGGTGTTGGAGCAGCAGGAGGCCCTGAACAGAGCGAAAATGGAATTGAATCTTATCTTATACCTATTTATGAAAGTAAATTCAAAGACATGATATCCAACAGGAGGGGAACGTGAAGAGATTCAAAGGATTATTGATGAATACAAGAGTTTTCACAAAGTTACTTACTATTTGCAGTCAATGCAATGACTTGGTTGAGTATGTCTATTGAAGCCAGACTCTACCTGAGACTCTTCTAGAGGCTGATTGGCAGTGTTAGCCATTGAAACATATCATGGAGCATTTTAGGTTCAGGATCTAATGAAAGCAAGTAAACCTTGCAGGAAACAGAGCATAGCAAATCAATAAAAACAAGAAACCATGGAAGATGAAGTGCTCTTGTTGTTTCTTGAAGCTGGAAATAAGAAACATATTTTCCAAGAAGAAAATGAAGAGCTCACGTTTTTGCAATTTTAGAAGCGGTTTCGGAAACCTACACTTTCGGCAGCTTAGTCGGATTCCAAAAGGCACTGTTAGCTGCCGAAAGCTCCGTCTCATTCTGTTTCAAGCCTGTAAGCTGCCTAAAACGCGGGCACTGGCATAATGTCCTTTTTGCCCAGATTGATGGTTTTTGTTCCCAGGCTGCGTGGAGATGGTTTTTTATGAAGGGAAATAATTAAAAGGATTCAAATCATTATCCTTTCTCAACAGTAGGGAAGAATACAATGCAAGAAGATCAAAATCTCTTTTCTATTTTCGGTCAAAGATCTCATAAGTTGTCAAAAGGAGATTTCCAAATTAGCTTCTAGATGTCAATTAAAGATTTTAGAAGGCATAGTTATCATCCGACACACGGGAGGAGTTGTCAAAGATTTAGTATTAAGATATGGTTTGACTCCATTTATATAGGATCTGTTCCTATTATTCTGTTATTAGTTTAATATTATATACTATCTTTAGTTATTCGATCTTGGGGGATGGGATCTGAATTCTGGATGTAAAAGCTATAAAGTTAAAGTTTACACTAGAGAAAATGGAGAAAAAACAGTCCCGAGGACTGGTGGCTCGAGTCTGGATAGAGAGACCTTGATGCTATTGTAACAGACTTTCAGATATATAATACAAATCACAGTTTTCTTTCATTGTTGATGACAGATTTCCATTTCCTTTCTCTTTCTGTACTTTGATTCAAGTTTTTCTTAACTAATAATGACTGTTATCTCATTTTGTCAGTTCATAAGCTTGATTTAATAGTAGTCTATACTATCTTATTTGACCCATCACATGTGTGTTTTGGTTAATAAACATAGATTTCTTCACCCACCACTCAATTACTCATCTGATCATTAATTCTTAAAATTATTGTCTCATTTGGTTATATATGTTTGATCGTCTTGATACCAATCCAGTAAGTCAGTTATCCCATTTGATCCACACATAAACACAAAAACAATTGCACTTTAAGTTACCAGGCTTCTTCAAGATACAACCTGAGAAGGACTCCGGGAGAGATAACAAATTGGCGCCGTTGTCAGGGATCGAACGTTGAAGCAAGCTTCCTTGAGAGACGAAAAGATCCATTTTTGATGATAGACAAATTTTGGACATATATTTTCGGTTGTAATCATCTATCTAGCGACTCCATGAAGGAAAGATTCAGTGGCGACTCCATTGTTCAGAAATCTATTGGTGACTCCAGTGGTATGAAATGAACAAGAGGCATGCATTCTATGATTTCTCAAGTATTTCTGGTTATCTTGATCCAGTGCCTTGTAGAGATGAATGGGACAATAGCCTTCCCAGATTTCAAGGAGAAGAATGGGAAGTGGCAGTTGAACACTTGTTGGATTTTCATGACCTTATTCATCGGCTTCAAATCATACATGAGAATGTTCAGATTAAACTTTTTAGGTCTTCATTAGAAGGAATTGCTCTTGACTGGCGCCGAGCTCTTCCAAATGCAAGTATCAGTTCTTTGGCAAATTTTCATGTTGCCTTTCATTTGTTTTGCAAAAGAAAACTTTCAGCTGACCTTCTATATCCTGAATGTTGTCATGATTTCAATTTATTGAATAAAGATTTAAACATTCATAAAGATTTTGTTACAGTAGAAGACACCCTTTTCTACGACCAAGAGATTGGTAATGTGCATAATGAAAAGATTAGTATAGATGTTTTTGAAATTATATCAAATGAATTTACTGTCTTAAGATGTCATGAAGATCAGATTATCCCCTTTGAAAACTTGAAAACTGATGAGCAGATTGACAGATAAGCATGTGATAGATTTGCAGCTAATACTGAGGACAATCCTTAGCTTCTAGATTTGTAGACAAAGGCAGATTGCAGCAGATATGAGGAGAAAGGTGCTGAGATGAAAAGTATAGATCAACATTTCATCCTATATGTTTCTCTGATAGAGGTTGAATTGTCCACATTCAACATTCAAATCAGTGAAGAAAATCACCAGTAGAAATTCAGTCAGTTGGAGCAACAGCATGAAGAGGTATTCCCTTATGATTTTATTGATCCTATTGTTGATTTTCTGGAATCCTTGAGCAATATAAAGATCAATATATTCTTGTCATATGAATATTGGTTCTATCATCTTTTCAGAACACATCTATGTTGGCTATGCATTCTTTTAGGTTTGGGATCAAGATAAAAAATTTGGTCAACAAATAAATTTCTTACATGGCTTCATTGGAAGCATGATTTCACTTGTTAAGAGGAAGTACAGTTGGTGAGTAGGAGTAGATAATAAAATAAGTTCTCTCTAAGAGCAAGTAGACTTGTTCAGTTGTTGATTTCTTGAATAAGAAAGAGCAGGCTACAGGAAGGCTACAGGTTTGCAGGGGATTAGTGGTATAGGCCAGATGACTCCATGCCCAATGCTAAAGGAAACTAGAACTGCTAGGTTCTTGGAAACCTCACAGGGAGGTCTCCATCCCAGTTGGAGCCATATGTTAGCGATAAAAAATACACTAGTATTTTTAGAGTTATTTTCTCCATACGCTTATTTCTAATTTTTTTTGGAAAATGTCTACATCTCCATCAGGTTCTTCATCATATTATTGTTGATCACTTTTGCCCAACATCCTTTGGCTTTTCCCTCTTGACATGCAATACACAAAATATGAATAATTTTTATATTTGTTAGTCCTAATCTATGATTTAAGATTTTCAAATATAAAAATATATTTTATAATCTCATTAAAATGTGGCATGTACACTTAAAGTGTTCCAATCTTAAATTCCAAACTATATGAAGTTATGAGTCATATGACAAGCTAAGAGTTAAGGAACAAAGCCACTTCTCATGCTAAGTCACAAACCATATTAGGTCATTTTGAGGGGGCCAGTGGTTAGTTCTTATGTCAAGCCAAAGCCTGAGTCCATATATTAAAGTGCATTCGACACCCAAATCTAAAGCCATGAATCGAGCCACAGACTAATCCACGAGTCAAACTTTAACTTCAAAGCCACAATTTAAAATCACATTGCCTAATTCCTATGTTAGCCACGCAAGAAACTAAGTCGACAACACTGGACAAGACAAGCCATGAGTCATAAATTTAAGTTACAAATTAGATCACATGCCAACACTCCAAGCCAAGTGTAAACTCCAAGTTCTACTCTCTCATTGAATAATCTACTCAGCAGTCAACTCGTGCACCGAGCATGTTGTCATATGCAACGACCACCATTGAATATTCAGCACTGTGACATAATTATTTTTAAGGGTTTTCAGATGACAGAAGAATGGTTTTATTTAAAATTAATTTATAGGTTCCAAAAACACGCAGGAGTCTTCTGTGTTTCAAACACACAACCCAGCCAGAGTGCCCAAGCACTAGCTTAAGATCATATGAAGAAAATTCTTGCAGGATGGCTCTTTTTTGCCATAACTCCTCAAAGATCCCGATCTTTAGTTTCCAAATAAAGATGTGTCAAATATAGGCACCAAAGACTTCACAAGAGTTTGTGACTGAACAAATTTCAGATTCTGGAATGTTTGATAGATCAGAGACCAGGGTTAGAAGTGATCTAAGCCTTCACCTTGCAGAGTTAAAATCCAGGGGTTGTATAAGGTGTTTTCATAAGTTTGGACATCTCATTAAGGTAATGGTAGTTGTTGACTGGTATATGTTAATATTATGGTAGCTGCGGGAGGTATTTACCTCCATGTGTGAACCTAACGAGAATAGAAGACTCCAGGAAGCAAGCGAAATCCTAATGAGTTGGCTAATAACCCTAGAAGCCTTGTCGGCTCAAGAAGATAATTTATATTAGGCTATTAGCCTCCAAGAGAAGAACTCGGCTAGAAATTATAATAATATACTGAACAAACACTTATCCAGAAGGAGAAGTCGGCCCCAACAAAACTGGCAGAACCACTATAAATACAGGGCACCAGTTCTCATTTGTCACATCTCAGAATTACAGTTCTACAGTTTGGTGCGCACTGCAGTTGCAGTCTTGTGCGCAGGTTTGGAGGAAGAATTGGTGCAGCTGCAACAGCAACAAGATCTCAGTTTTCGCTTGAATATCTCTTGGCTAGGGTTTGGAACATTTGATCATCTTTTTGTGATGCACTATCCTTGGGGATTGATGTGCTACTCTTTGTTTGGCTATCTAGCCTAGGGTTTGCTTCCAGAGTAATTCTTAGTCAAGGTTAAGGTGCTCGGAGGGAGGCTTCGGCCCATGGTTGGGTGACAAAGGTATCGTCAAAGGTAAAACGAGCACACCATCTTCTATATTCTAACAGTATATTCATCGGTCCCGATGTTCTTGGTGTTGGAGCAACAAGAGGCCCTGAACAAAGCGAAAATGGAATTGAATCTTATCTTATGCCTATTTATGAAAGTAACTTCAAAGACATGATATCCAGGAGTGTTTTTCAAATAAACACAACAGGAAGGGAACGCGAAGAGATTCAAAGGCTTATTGATGAATACAATAGTTTTCACACAATTACTTACTATTTGCAGTCAATGCAATGACTTGGTTGAGTATGTCTATTGAAGCCAAATGGCAGACTCTACCTAAGACTCTTCTAGAGGCTGATTGGTAGTGTTATCCATTGAAACATATCATGGAGAATTTTAGGTTCCAGATCTAATGAGAGAAAGTAAACCTTGCAGGAGACAAAGCATAGAAACTCAATACAAAGAAGAAACCATGGAAGATGAAGTTCTCATGTTGTTGCTTGAAGCTGGAAATAAGAAACATATTTTCCAAGAACGGAATGAAGAGCTCACCTTTTTGCAATTTTAGAAGCGGTTTCGGAAACCTACACTTTCGACAGCCTAGTCGGATTCCAAAAGGCACTGTTAGCTTCCGAAAGCTCCACTTTCGACAACTAATCTCATTCTGTTTCAAGCTTGTAAGTTGCCGAAAACGCAGGCACGACAGAATGTCCTTTTTTTTGCCCAGATTGAAGTTTTTTGTTCCCAGGTTGCATGGAGATGGTTTTTTATGAAGCGAAATAATTAAAAGGATTCAAATCATTATCCTTTCTCAACATTAGGGGTAGACTACAATGCAAGAAGATCAAAATCCCTTTGCTATTTTTGGTCAAAGATCTCATAAGTTGTCAAAAGGAGATTTCCAGATTAGCTTCCACATGTCAATTGAATATTCTAGAAGGCATACTCATCATTCAACACACAGGAGGAACTGTCAAAGACTTAGTATTAAGATATGGTTTGAGTCCCTTTATATAGGATATGTTCCTATTATTTTGTTATTAGTTTAATATTATATACTATCTTTAGTTATTCAATCTTGGGGGGATGGGATCTGAATTCTTGATGTAAAATCTATAAAGCTAAAGTTTACACCAGGGAAAATGGAGAAAAAATAGTCTCTAGGATTGGTGGTTCGAGTCTGGATAGAGAGACCTTGATACTATTGTAACAAAATTTCATATATATAATACAAATCATATTTTTCTTTCATTGTTGATGACATATTTCCATTTCCTTTCTCTTTTTGTACTTTGATTCAAGTTTGTCTTAACTGGTAATGATTGTTATCTCATTCTATCAGTTCATAAGCTTGATTTAATAGTGTTCTGTACTATCTTATTTGACTTATCACATGTGTGTTCTAGTTAATAAGCATAGCTTTCTTCACCCACCACTCAATTACTCATATGATCATTGATTCTTGAAAGCATTGTCTCATTTGGTTATATACATTTGACCCTCTTGATACCAATCCAGTAGGTCAATTATCCCATTTGATCCATCCATAAACACAAAAACAATTACACTTTAAGTTACCAGTCTTCTTCAATATACAACCTGAGAAGGACTCCTGGAGAGATAATAGCTAGCTTGGCTACGATGCTCCTGCATCATACTCCCCCGGCTAAAAAATTCATAAAATCTTTTTCATGAGCTCCTACACTGTCTGTCTATGTCTTTGGATATCTTCTTCATTCTCCCAACTGGCATCTTCAATCAGGTGTCCTTTCCACTTCACCAAGTATTCAAAATATGTTTTCCTCCTAGTATTTTTACCAACTCTTTGATCAATAATCTTTTCCATCTGTGGCCTTTCAACTACAAGAATTTGCTTAATCCATTGGAATTTCTTCTGATCCTCTAATCTCTCTACTCTATCTTATCTGTAAGGATACAGATCTTCTATATTGAATATGGGCGATATTCCTACCCCATCTGGTAATTCAATTTCGTAAGCATTTGCCTCAAACTTTCGCAAAATCTTACATGGTCCAATTTTATTCATTTTCAACTTATTGTATGTTCCCCTTGGGAACCTTTCCTTTCTGAGATGCGCTAAAACCAAATCACCCACTTCAAATTGAAGTTCTCTCCTGTGTTGATCTCCTATGTGCTTATATTCCTGGATAGAGTTCTGCAATCTCTCCCTGATGTTACTATGGAGCTCCTGCATCCCTGCTGCAAAATCTTTAGCGCTAGCACTTCATAATTCATTATGCTCTAAGTTATTCAACTCAAAAACTCCTCTTGGCTGCATTTGATACATTATTTGAAATGGGCTCTATCCTGTACTCCTATTGGGTGAGTCGTTATAAGAAAATTTTGCCTATGGTAGAACCTGATCCCACTAACTATGATGTTCATCTACTAAACTCCTCAATAATTTCCCCAAACTTTGATTTATTGCCTCAGTCTATACATCTGTCTGAGGATGATATGCTGAGATAACAGATAAATTCATCCCCAAATTCTTCCATAATGTCCTCCAGAAATGACCAACAAATTTGGTATCCTGATCTGAAACAAAACTCTTGGGTAAGTTGTAAATTCTAACAACTTCTTTGAAAAACAGATTTGTAACGTGAGTTGCATCACTAGTTTTCTGACATGGTATGAAATGTGTCATTTTAGAGAATCTATCATCTACTACAAAGATGGAGTCAAAAACCCTCTGTGTCCTTGGCAGTCCTAACACAAAATCCATGCTTATCGTGTCCCATAGCCTCTCTGGTATTGGCAATGTTTGATACCACCCTGTATTATGTCTTTTCCCCTTTTTATGATGGAAAATCCTACACCTGTTCATGAATTTCTTGGCATCTATTCTCATCCCTAGCCAATATTATGAGCCATTTAGTTCTTCAAAAGTCTTATCATGGCCGAACTGTCCAACCAATCCTCCCCTATGTTTTTCCTTCAAGAGGTTCTCTCTTATAGAGCATTTCAATATACACAACTAGTTTGCCCTGAACAACAGTCCATCCTAAATCAAGTATTTAGTCCATTGGCTTCTATCTCTGAGAACTGGATTCTCACATGCTTCATAGGCTTCTTTAAAATCTGCATCATCTCTGTACATCTCCTTGAGATTGTCAAAACCTAAAGTTTTCACTCTGAACTCCTGCAAAATCAAACATTTCCTTCTCAATGCATCAACAACTTTGTTAGCAATTCCAAAAATATGCTTTATAAAAAAAGTAAAATTCTACATATATTCAACCCATTTTGCATGCTTCTAGTTCAATTTATCCTGTCGAGTTATGAATTGTAAATCATGGTTGTCTCTATACAAGACAAACTTGTTTGGAACCAAGTAATGCCTCCATTTCCTCAATGCTTGTATGACTGCATAATATTCCTTGTCATACGTGGAGTATTTGATCTTGGTCTCATTCAACTTCTCACTGAAATATGCAATTGGGATATTGTCTTGACTCAATACTGCCCCAATCACAAATCCACTTGTGTCACATCTCACTTGAAATGTTTTACTGAAATCCGACAGAATCATAACTGGTTGTCCAGTTATTTTCTCTTTCAGTAACTTGAAACTCTTCTCTTCTTTTTCTATCCAACGAAAAGATTTATGTCTTTTCTTGATCATGTCCATCATTGGTGCACATATCCCACTAAAATTCTTGATGAACTTCCTATAAAAACTAGCCAATCCATGGAAGCTTCTAACTTCAAAGATACTCTTTGGCATTGACCAATCCCTGATTGCTTTTGCCTTCTCAGGATCCATCTTCAACTCATTCGAAGAGATTATTAAACAAAAATAAATGAGTTATGTCTTCATGAAAGATGACTTATTTATATTTATCAACAATTTCTCTTGATGCAACCTCTTCATCACTGAGGTTAAATGCTTCATATATTCTTCCTCAGTCTTACTGAAGATCAGTATATCATCAAGATACACAATTACAAATTTTCTGATAAAATCCTTCAAGACTTCATTCATCAACCTCATAAAAGTACTGGGTGCATTCGTCAGACCAAATGGCATGACAAGCAATTCATTTAGTCCTTCATTTGTTTTGAATGATGTCTTCCATTCATCACCTTCCCTCATTCTAATTTGATGATATTCACTTTTCAAATCAATTTTTGAGAAAAACTTGGCTCCACTCAAGAAATCCATCAAGTCATCCATCCTCGACAAAGGAAATCTATATCTGATGGTGATTTTGTTTATATCCCTCGAGTCCGTACACATTCTCCATCCACCATCCTTCTTTGGGCTTAACACTGTAGGTACAACACATGGACTCAAGCTTTCTCTAACCAACCCTTAGTCCATCAAATCTTGGACTTGTTTCTTAACCTCTTCATTCTCCTACGGCATCAATCTATACGCTGCTTTGTTTAGTAAACTTGCTCCAGGTATAAGATAAATGTGATGACTTATCCTTCTGATGGGCAACAACGAATAAGGTAATTTGTCCACTACTATATCAGTGAAATCCTCCAACATCTCTTGAATTTCTCCAGGTAGATCATTTATATTGGTACTGGTCAAGATGACTTTAGCTTTTCTAACCACAACAAACTACATTTCTTCATCTTTCTTGACCTCATCAATAAGATCCTCCCCACTCATGAAAAGCATAGTATTTATTGCTTCTGCCTTTACCTACTCGTCTTTAATTGGCAGCAACATATGTGTCCTACCACTCTTCTCCAAGGTGTATGTGTTCCTTCTCCCATTATGAAAAACATTCCTATCATATTGCCACAGTATCCACAACAAAATATGACATACATCCATGGGAATAACTATTTTAGGATTAATCCGTAAGTGCAGACACAAACCGATCTCCCTAGATCCACCTGGATCTAGAACAAAGCAAGACAGAATAATACTCTTTCCCTAGATTTAGACTAATGAATGGACTAGGAGGAAAGAATTGTGAACATACCTTGTGATCACTTCCTTAGGTCTCTGTTGTCCAGCTTCGCTCCAATGCTCTTGTACCATCAAGACCACAACAGTACAAACCAATCGAAGTGAAGACAACTCAATATATTCAATAGCTAATCTATACATATGATCAAGGAGTTATGTAATAAAGTGTCATTGGCTTTATGGGAAAGGGACATATTAATGTATTAAATTGATAGAAAGTAAGACTTACAACCTGAGCCTTGATGTTGCAAACCTCCTTTCGATGGCTCCTAGATCTAACACACACACTTGCTCATGCATGAAGAAGATCAACCACTTTTGATAACCTTGCTGGTCTTCCTAGCTGCTGTAGCATCAGTCCTTCATACAATCTTGCACTAATTCTCCAATAAATCTCTTGCTAGTTTGATTTTAACCTTTTCCATGATAATCCCATCAATTTATAAGAGAGAATGGATTAGTTACCTAGATAGGAATGATCCCAAAATATCTGGAAAGCCAGTACTTAGATAACCACTCGAATGTCATCTCATCCTTCTAGAAGATTCCCTTCTAGAAGGTTCGAGATTTTACCTTTTTCCCTTCTTTATAAATAGTTTGCACCCTAACAGTTAGGCACAGTGTGAACTTCTCGCACCCTGCCTTAAGGCAGCTTACGAGAATCATGCATTCTCGCAGGTAAATGTATTGATAGCCTGCGAACCTTCCTCAAAACTGTGATTTCTGGAAAGAGACAAATATAACTTTTCTCTAGAGAAATTTCTAATAAAGAGCCTAATTACACCATAATCAACACATCATCATGACGACCAAAATCATGGATAACAGAATGCCCCCCAAAGTTTGAGATTGGAACTAGTAACAGTCGATAAACTTTGTAAGTTTCATGTGTGTGTCGAGAATCAGGAGCACACCTGTTCGGAAACCTGTGAACAATCAAGCATCTGCAGAAAATCATATATATCAATTCTGAGGTAGGCATTCCCATACTCAGATCACATACTGAGGACGTCGTAGACATAGGTCATGGCCACCAATCATACACTATGGATCCATGTCGTCAAAATATAGCATAGCCACTCAAATACACTGTGGATCTATGCGAAAAATTTCAAGTCGAGATGATATAGCCATGAAAAATACACAGTGGATCTATGTGTCGTAAATTATACATACGCCATCGCAACCTGGACTTCAAAAATAAAATCCAGGGTCTTCAATCTTGTCGCCCAAAGTATGAATCTAACCATGTGATTACATGTGCTGAAGTCGAACATGGTAGAAACCACTTGATTACTGGTCATTGATGTAACCGTTAATAAGTGCGAGGGAAATCACCATTGATGTCAATGACTCCCAAGTTACCATAGTACAATCCATCGAGTGTGAATAAATGAGTTGATGTCGAACATCCGATGGAATCTTTCGATCATGAGTCAATGATGTAAACCCATTGTCGAAAGTGAGGAAACTTGCCATTGAGGCATGCAAGCTCCAAGGTACTAAATAATTTCTAAGTCTTGATTCTGGATAATGAGCTGAAGTCGACGGAACAAAACTCGTCACAGGAGGGCCTTAATGTATCCCCCATCAATGACACGAAATAAGTAACAGAGTTTGAAGGTGAAACAGAGCATGTGGCAATTGGACTGGACACAAGGAAGGTCGACACAGAGAGAATGGATAACTGCAGATGGTTGACTTGATATACGTTTCAAATGGACTTCTCTTGAACATGCAAATGACACGACCGATGATTTGGCAGCATTGACTCTAAGACGACACATGGAATGACCTTGTAATCAATCGAAAGAGAGACAAATGGATTTCCCAAACCGGCTTCAAATGATGAATTAGGGGGTGTCATGTTCAAGAGTGACTCTTACTGCCAATTAATACCAAGATGAAACATATCCCTTTCCCAAATTTCCCCCCACCATTTCTGGCAAGTACCTCTTTATTTTTACGCAAGCTTGAAGAGGATCACATATGCTTGTTGATATAAGCTCATCCTTTGGATGAGTCCCTCGGAGTATTTTTAACGAACCCTAAGAAGGAGTGGTTCGGTCCCATCACGGGTCTGTCAATGCTTGTTTAACGAGTCAGGAGATAGTAAACTTGAAGGTTTTTCAAGATTATAGAGTTTGGAAAAACACTTAAAAGAGAACTCTCTCAGTTCCCTTTTCGTAATATAGTCTGGACGAGACCTAAAAAGAGATAAACTATCACTCACCAGACGCGTACTTCAAATACTTTAGCGAGCGTGAAAATAGCAATGTCGCTCGACGATCTTTTCATGTTTAGAGAGTCTTAAAAGAGCTTAAAGAGGAATCCACGGGGGTTCCTTTTGCATATAACCTTATGAGCCCGAAAAAGCGATAAAACTATGCTCGACCACGTTCTTATGTTTTTACGAGCGCAAGAACGGACAAAAAGATGCTCGAGGTTTTATGTAAAAACCATAAAAGGCAATCAAAATCACATCATAACGGAGAAAAATATGTCCATATCCTTTTTGTAATCATCAATGTTTCACACATGTAAGTCATTACACTCATTTTCATATTAGTCATTAGGTTTAAACAATAGATAAACATAAAAACCCAAAATTGACATAGTAAAAAGTAATTTAAATGAGTAAATAACCAATTTTACCATATCATTTCATATTTTCACCATTGAGTTCCAAAAACCCTCATTTTACCCTATGAATTCGACATTGATTTCCAGGATCTACGAGTGATCATTTGACGAGCCATCAGCAGCATTTTGGTAAGTTCTTCAATCTTGATCTTTCCATGGTTTAAAATTTTGATTCCATTGGTTAAAACTATTGTTTTAAATTATTTTTTGAACCCTATATGCGTAGATGCATTCTCGCAGGTGGCCCATACGGGACCTGCGAGAATGACTCGTTCTCACAGGTGGGATTTGAGCCACCTGCAAGGTGTTCGCGGTGCACATAGTAAGGCACCTGCGAGCAACGCAGAACTCAAAAATTCTTTAAAAGTTTAGCCAATGAAAAAGATTTATTTCATAAATAAAATCATTAATCCTCTTTGTATGTTTCTTATGCAGGTAAATAGCCACAAACATGGTGCTCAAGTGGCGAGAACGAGAACATGAGGAAGACAATGCAAATGCCAAGAATCACCCTCCTACTATAGTTGCATTAAGAGATTGTGGTCTCTTAAAATACTTCTGTATCCCAGGTATGAGAGCCCAAGTCCGATTACTGGCGTATCTAGTCCGCATGTGGGATCCAGACCAACAAGTTTTCAATGTAGGAGCTCACACATTAGCCATTGACATAGAGGACATATATTTCTTGACCGGATTATCCAGGCGTGGGTCTCATGTCAGTCTGACTGGCAGCAGAGGTGGCGGGTTGAAAATGAGTGAATATTGCAACCAATACTGTGTACCCGAGGCCGAAAGAAAGAAAGGGAAAGTGGCAATTTGGGGAGTAACTGACTTGACTCTCCGAACTATTCTCTTTACAATTTCTTGGATGGCTAGAAGTTCTGCTCCCCATATGGCATTGCAGAGATACTTCTAGTACGCCATCGAGTGTACTGAGCCCCGAGTTTTTAACTGAGTTGATGCAGTGTTACGCAGTATCAAAAGACAACTAACCAAGTGCAGGTGAGGAGAACTGAAACAATTTGGTTATGGATCTTTTCTAGTGTCCTTCTTCCTAGAGAGGGTCCCTGTGTTCGGACTACAGTTTGAGTGGGACTTTCCAGGTCCTAGGGATCCGAGGATGTTGCGATGGTGTCGGGTTATGGCCCAGCACGTGGAAAGACCAATCGTCAAATATGACGATATTTTCTTTGACTGGTTGCAAAACCAGATGCTGATAGTCGACGACTACGCCTGTGTCGGGTTGGATTTCCGAGGAGATCCGGATCTAGCACTGCCTGAGGATGCTCAGTGGAGAGACCTCGGTAAGAAGACACAAATTTTATCTTTTTAAATGTTTTTTAATTTTTATAATATTTAAATGTTTTTGTTTGATATATTTATCCAAAGACTAACACAAAACGTTTGTTGGCAACACAGATGTTGGACCATATAGACCTCCTGACAGTTCTCCTATCCAGCGACGAGGAGAAGCAGAAACAATAGTACCACAGTATGCCGAAGATTACCAGGTTGTGGAACAGAATTTAGAGGGTCTTACAACAGACATTCCAGATATGACTCTGGAAGAGATTCCACGACGTGATCAACGTCACACTGTAGGAGTTTCAGCAGCTATGGGTCGACTGCTCCATAGAGTTGCTAGGGAAGTAGTGTGTTACCGTGAATGTCATCCATGACATCACATTTTAGAAGCTATATGATTCCATTTTTGATATTTTGGTTTTCGGACAAACTTTTTGTAAAAACAACAAACTCTTTTGATCGTTATATACAAATGTCTTCTGCCGATTTTTTTTATATTTAAATGTGTTTGATTTATAAATGGTTCAAATGTCTGTCCAATACATAATTAGCCAATGCATATGTTAATGTATTAAGACATCTAGGAATATGTTGATATTCAATGTGATCAAAATATCATTCCAAGAGGCGAATTCACAAATACACTCGTAATAAAGTAGGACTTTGAATAGAGTAGACATTACTTAGTTGTAGTACCACAAGCTGCGAGTTGAGTCGCACAACCAAATGACGAATTCCAAGCGAGATAGCATCAACCAATAATTCAATAACGGCGCTATACTCGACAATGTTGTTGGTTGCACGGCCAAGACATAAACCTCGTAAAGATATAAGTTCGTTGGTTGGGGCATAGATTGCCCATGTAGCGGAAGCTAAGTTCTGAGTACTACGGCTAGCACCATCAGCAAAGCCAACATAGGGTAGCGAAAAATCCGACATCTGGAAATCAAACACAACGTCACATAAGGGAAGAGACCAGATAACGTCAAAAGCAAACTAAAGTAACACACAAAAATTATGATACATAAAATACAAGTACTTGTGCACAAATGACTTATGCATAGTACTTCTTCAAGTACAACCCATTCCTAGGTTCACTCAAAGGTATACCATCGTAATCAACTAGCTCATATGCTCCTTTTTATAAAACTCGATGAAAAATGTAAGGACCTCGCCACATAGGTTCAAATTTCTCAGCTCCTAAGACATCTTTATCCTGTTCATACAGAAGAACAAGATCGCCTTCATAAAAAATGTGAGGCTTGACATGCTTGTCATACTGTTCCTTGACACGTTTCTTCTGGGCTTCTGTTACGAGAGTGGCGTCACATCGAGTTTCGTCTAATCGCATCAAATACAATAGACGCTCTTCTTCAGCAGAAGCATTAGGTAAGAGTTCGACAGCTAGCTTCGGAGAAGGTATTTCACATTCTATTGGAAGAATGGCTTCCACATCATAGACTAATCGAAAGGGTGTAAACCCAGTAGCGGATTTGACCGATGTTCGATATGCCCACAACGCTGAAAACAACATCGTGTGCCAGCTGGTTTTATGAATTCCTATCATCCGTCGAAACATAGTTATAAGAAATTTGTTGATTGCTTCGACCTGGCCATTAGCTTGCGGATAATAGGGTGTTGAGTTATCATGACGAAGACCCAACTTTTCCGTCAGTCCAGACATCATAAAATTCTGAAAATGACTACCGTGATCAATAACGATAGATTGAGGAACACCAAAATGAGCTATGACATGTTTAAAAAGAAATAACGCTGCAGTCTTTCCAGTATTATCAAAGGTCGGAATCACCTCGGCCCATTTAGTAAAATAATCAACTGCTACAATGATGTAACCATGCCCCCCGACCGAGTGAGGGTGACATGTCATGAAATCAATGCCCCATTTTGCAAAAGGACCAACTGAGACCACAGGATGAAGAGGAGCAGGATGTGACTGAATCTTTTGATTGTAGGTCTGGAAGGCATGACACTTCTGAATGACAGTAATGCAGTCATTGAACAAGGAAGGCCAAAAATATCCTGCACGTAAGATCTTCTGGGTAGTAGCATACCAAGACATATGACCACCACATGCTCCAGAATGGAAGTCATTCAGAGCTTTCTCGGCTTCGTCAAAGGTCAAACAACGTCGAAACGTAGAATCAATTCCCCAATGATAAAGAGTATCCCTGAGGATAATGTATTGACATGCTTGATAACGAACACGACGTCGTTCATTACTGGACAAAACAGGTCGGAAAGTCTGGGTTTGGAGATATATAATGATATCTCCATACCAAAGATTGTCAGTGCTTATGAGGAAAAAAGATTCATCAGGAAATGAATCTACTGCTACATTTTCCGTGGCAGAGTGAGGAAAATCACATATCAATTCAGCGAAAACTAAGGATTTCCTAGACGTGGCGCAATCAAATTCCAAGTCAAACTCCTGGAGTATGACAATCCATTTGGAGTACTTGCCCCCTAGCAATTGAGGAGTCAAAATGTGTTGCATAGGGTTGCAATGAGAAATCACTGTAGTTATCCTGGAGGGGATATAATGCCGAAATCCTTGAACAGCTTGAACGACAGCCAAAGCCAGTTTTTCAACATGTTGATACTTGATTTCGGTTGATGATAGACTTCGACTCAAGTAATAAATAACATGTTCATCATGCGCATCATCCTCTTGGAAAAGAACCATGCCTATAGTATACTTAGAGGCAGCGAGATAAAGAAAGTAATCACGACTATAATTCGGAGGAAAGAGAAGCGGAGCTCATGTGAGGGATAATTTTAAAGCTTCAAAAGAATTGTTGGCAAGATAATCCCAAACGAACTCAGAATCTTTCTTTAATAGCCGGTTAAAACCACGAGTAATCTCGGCGTAATTAGGAATGAAACTATGAAGAAACTTTGTTTTCCCTTGCAAACTTTGTAACTGGCGCAGTGAAGAAGGAGGAGGAAGATTAAGAATCACCTCGACCTTAATAGGATCCACCTGGATTCCTTGACGTGAAACGATAAAACCAAGAAGACGTCCGGATTCGACGCAAAAAACACATTTATGAGGATTTAAACGGATGTGATAGAACCGACAACGAACAAAAATGGCACGGAGATGAGTAGGGTGATCGGCTCGGCGTAAAGAATGAGCTGGCAAATCATCCAAATAGGGTTGAACGATATGCTTTATATCGTGAAACGCATAAGACATAGCACGTTGAAACATCGCACCCACGTTCTTAAGACCAAAGGGAAGTTTTCTATAGGAAAAAGTAACCCAAGGACAAATAAAAGCGGTTTTATACTGGTCCTCGGGAGTGATGCTAATTTGATTATAGCCGGAGAAACCATCCATAAGAGAAAAGATTTCACTGCCGGCGCAGTCATCGACAATCTGGTCGACAAAAGGGGTTGGAAAGTTGTCTTTTGGACAGGCTTTGTTAATATCCTTATAATCAACACACACACACGAATAATACCACCTTTCTTATCAATCGGTACAGGGTTGGAAACCCATTCTATCAAAGCCATGGGATAAATAAAACCGGCTCTGAGAAGTTTTTCAACCTCAAGCTTTATAGCGGCCGCTTTGCATGGGTGGACTAGACGTAGGCGTTGCCGGATGGGTTTATCTCTGGGGTATGTCTTGATCTCATGTACAATAGTAGCAGGGTCGATACCTGGCATCTCTTCGTAACTCCATGCGAAAATGTCACAAAATTCTTTAAACAGAGATGTATAAGTGACGATTTCATCCAGAGAACACGAAGCTCCAATGTGAACATTTTCAACTATCCCAGGTTTAACCGATATATCAATGGGAATCGTGGGAGAAATATTACTGAGGTTCCCTTTGGCAAAAACATCATGTGTAGATCCAAGAATGGTTGATATGACCACAATGGTCGACGAAGTCGAAATCCGTTGGTAGTTCTCAAGAGTCTGTTGTTCCAGAAATAGTATGGAACGATGATGTCCATCGTCCCAAGGGGTGTCCTCCATGACGGACATGATCATCTCATCAGTGGGAAAGATGACACGGAATGGATCGGGAGACAACTCTTCAAGAGAGAGTGAAGAAGGTGTTTCCGATTGAATGGCTTGATAAGCATGACGTTGCCGAAACGAGTGTGATCTCCAGGGTTAGAGACTATCCAAGGGTCAGAAGACACAGGAAGTTCATGAGGTACAGTGGAGATCATATTGATAGAAGCAACTGACGGGCGTGGAACATCGGGTGGGCATGGAATGGGGAAAGTACCCATTAACGAAGAGTCTTTTAAAAGGCCTACACCGACATTCTCGTAACCCGGCGGGGTTTTAGCTATAAATGACACGTTTCCAGTACGAGTATCAGAGTTAAAGAAGGCAAGTTGGTCAACAGTAACTACCTTTCCTTGGTGAGGAAAATGTACTACATGGAAAAGTGTTGACACAACAGCACGCATGGAATCGATCCAGCTACGACCAAGTAGAAGATTATAATCTAAGGGAGCATCGAAAACTTCCACTTCAACTTGGACTGTCTTACCTTCTAGAGTAACGAGAAATGATGGAAGAACATCGTAAGGCTTAAAACCAGATCCATCAAAGGCTTTCAAAGTATTTTTTGATTCATTTAAAGGAGGAGAGCCAATGGCTTTCCAACAAGCAAGAGACATTACACACGTAGAGGCACCCTCGTCTATAAAAGTTCGAAAAATGTTCTTGTCAGAGACAACAACTTGAATTTGAAATGCGAGCTGAGGAGGTAACCTTGGAATGTGATCTTCCAAGTCAAAGACTATTAAATTCATATCGGTTGGATCAATTCCACCTATATCTTTCAACAGAGCCCTTCGTTGTGCAGGACAAGACTAAAGTACTTCAAGGGTAGACATCGCTGAAGGTGCTTGGGCCAGATCTTCCACAATGCTGTAGTTCTGGGCCGCACGATCATGAGGATTGGAAGCCAATTTCTGCACAACACCTTTAGGGGGTTGCACGACTGTATCAAGGCTCGGTCATTCGAGATGAAGAGGAACATTTGTAGGTGGAGTTGGTGGAGAAAGTTGTACGAAAGTGGGAGGTAAATCGTCAACCTTCTCCTTAGATGGAGAATAATCTTTGGCTCTAGTTGTGATGGCAACGTTATTCTGGTTAGAATCACCAGTACACATCAAAACGTATGATTTCGTAGAAGTAGAGGGTTGGTCATGGATGACCAACTGAGCCTGTTGTTGAGACGGGAAGGGTTGGGACAAGACAACCGGCGTAGATGGTTTGGGCGTTCCTTGAAGGAACTTAGTAACTTCGGCATGTCGTGGACAATCCTTCATGTAGTGATCGTCACCATAGATAAGGAAAGGGTAGCGTGGTTTACGCTTATCCCGATCTTCAACAGGGGTATTTTTAGGCTGCTCTGTTTGATTATTATTTTTACCCTCCTTATTCTTGCCTCTCCCTTTCTTGGATTTATTTTTACCGGTCAGGGTAGATTGGACGACATTCACCTCAGAAGTTTTACCGGTGGGAGTGGCAGGAGATAGAGAATTTTGAACATTAGAAGATGTAGATTTAGGGGTTTTACTCGACACAGAATGTGAGTGGGTATGGTTAGTACCAATCACACCATCAGCTGCATGCAAGGCAGCTGGAGCAGTTGAAGCGCTGGAAGTACCAGGATGAGGTAATTCAGATAGCAAATCGTAAAGTGTTCCCGTTTGCGAATAAACAAGATCAAGATATTGAGAATGACTTATAGCCTGCTCCTCAGTAACAACACCACCCATGGCAATGTCTCTTCCAATTTTGTTCACGAAGGATTTCGTAAACCATTCGGCCAGTAATTGATCTGGGATTTCGAGTTTAATGAGACGTCTTCTCCTTCTCCACTCATGAATGTGATCTGATATATGAGTGCCTTTAGTTTGTTTGAAGGAAGTCAAAATTGCAGTCCCAGTATCATAATGGATTGGTAACTGGTAATGTGTAAGGAATTCCATAGCGAGGGTGTTAAAGTCAGAGAAGAAACCTCGTGGCAATTCAATATACCACTTCGCAGCGGAACCTATGAGGGTTCGTTGAAAAAGACGTAGACGAATAGAATCATCCATAAACGAGTTGGATGAAAACCATAGATGAAAAGTCATAACATGATTGTTCGGGTCCTCTCCCACTTTTCCATCAAATTTCAGAATGTCTGATGGAAGTTTGGCAGGAATAACAGGCCATTGGGGAGAGTGACGAATAGGATCATTTAGAATCCTAGACAAGTCTGGCAAATCCAAAGTAGCAAGAAAAGGTAACTGTCTATTCACCTGCGGGTACTGGTGACTTTGGGATGGAAGCCCTGTTGGCAAACAAGTAGGACCATAAGTCGTCTGTCCGTAGAGGGAAGACCCTGGCTGATTCGGTGATGGTCGGATAGCATAGTATCCCCAAGGATTATAACCTTGAGTTTGAGTAGGAACCTGAGGTTGAGTAGTGTGACTCTGACCCCAAATAGGATTAGTGATACCTGGATATGGTTGGCCTACGGTAGGGACCATTTGCTGCCCCCCAGTATTTTGAGGAAAGTTTTGTAGAAGCTGATTCCAATACTAGGCCAACTTAGGAGGTATGTTTTGTCCAAAAGGTGAGGTTGGTCCCCCGATCGTAGGTATAGTTCCACCCAGAAGTTGTCTGCCAACCGTAGGTTGTGTAGTAACTGTGTTGTGTTTGGGAAAAGGAAAAGGAACCATACCACCCTGTCCACCAACAGGAATCTGCAAGTTTGGTGCAACAGTCGGGATAGTGCCACTAGGATTAGGATTGCCAGAAGGAAATTGAGGGAGTGTTGGTATAAAACCGGGAATAGGGTGCCCAGGACCTGGAGAACCGGCTGGGGTTTGCGGAAGTGTTGGATTAGAAGCATTCAACAAAGCATTCAATGCATGATAACCAAGTGGTAATGTCGGGTTGAACTCAGTCATTCGTTGGGTATTGATAGGAGCAAGAGTAGCTGCAGTAATTCCGGTTGGGACACTCGTAGTATTCACGATATGGGCCATCTAGGGAGGGAGAACAAAGCAATAAGTGGTAGTCTCTAGTGTAGTTTCTGTCTCAGAAGACACTGGAGGGTTGATTTCGTAGACTGTAGGTGACTCAGTACCAAAAAGGACTCGTCGGAAATCACCTGACCAAAAAGGATCTTGGCCTACTACACCGGAAGAAGGCCCAATAGTTGATTCCGAAGATGTAACAATGTCTTCGTCAGAAGAATTTAATTGCACAAAAGGTCGTTCACCATGGCAAATGCTATAGTCTTCTCTAGTATTGGTAATTCGAAAATCTTCTAGAGAGTTAGTTTGTGCTACTTGTGGAGGTGGTGTGGTGACAACTGGAACGTCACTGATTTCCCCTTGTGGTGGAGTAACCACTGGGACCTCAGTCTGATGGGGAGAACCCTCAGGTGTATCGGTAGGCGATGGTTGAGAATCGTCCATATGCTCTAGAGATAAACCTTTCATTCTACATGAACGTCGTGGGGGAGAAATTGTAAATGAGTGACAAGCTCCATGAAGAAATTCCTAAGGTCAATATTCGATAAAAAAACAACATACACTAGTAAAGAAAATCTAGGAAGCAATCACCAGACAAACAAGACCTTCTAATATCAAAGCCACTAGTTGGTGATGAAATCCAACGTCGCAACAATGAGACGAGAAGGGGCGGGGCTAGGATGGAAAAGTTACGTTGATGATGAACTTACACCCTGGTGCAAGCTCCCACACATAATCGCGGGTATACCCTCCAAGGAGCCCGAGTGAGTTTGATCAACATCAATTCTAGGTACCGTGAATACTTTCCCCTCCACAGTCACCTTGGGTAAGAACCTAGAGAGATAGGCCACTAAGGTCACCACAAACAACAATACAGTCTGGGGGAATNAGCTTTTGGAGAGTGTATCTCTCTTCCTACTCCAAAGCACTAGCCTAGTTAAATGTTGGTGTAAAAGAGCCCTAGAAAAGAGTTACTAGATACATTTTAAGATTACGCAATGTTTTTAAGAGCTGTTGTTTACACAAAGGTAACGGAAGTGAAATTGATGATGTATGACTCTGACCCAAACAATGCAAGGATGAAAATGAAAAATAACACTTTCGTTCAATGAATCCTATGTATGGGAGAGAGAGAAAGTTTTCCAAATCAACCAAACTATAATGCACAATTTCATTTCAAATGTCTATGCAAACAATCATTAATCAAATGAAAATTCTCTATGTGTCTTTTTCAATACTTCAACAATCTCTAAAATTTGATTTTCAATGTTTTCTAAAAGACAAATAATTTCTTGAAAGAAAACTTGTTGTTCACTTTTCAAGAAGAACTCTCACTATACCTATGAGGATACAAAAAATCAAATCAATGAACAAGCAAATAACAACCCAATCAACTCTTTCAACGAAAGCAAAAACAAAGAGCAAACCAATAAGTCTTCTCAATGCAAACGAAAATGTTCTTTCAAACCAACAAGCAAATGAGAAAAACCAAGCACTTAACTCTCAACCAATCACTGGTTCTCAACCAATTAGACACACTCATCTCTTGAAAGAAGAGAGAATGAATTTTCCAATAAGAGTCAAGAAAAGAAAGTCAAGCTACAAAGGACAAGAAAAACCTTGAAACTCTAAAACTGTTCAAGCATGCAAACTAAAGAAAGAAACATATCAATCAATGATCCAATAAACCCAAAAGAGGTAATTCAATTGATCTGAGCAGTTAGAAAAACCAAAACTCAATTTCAAAATTTTCAAAAATCTTGCTTGCGGGCAAGGAGTGTTACATAGTGAGAGAATCTATAATTCTCGCAGGCCACCTTTGAGCAAGGTGCAAGGTACTCGCACTGAACCCTATGAGAAGGGTGTGAACCTGAATGATTCTTGCAGGCTGTAGTTAAACACAGTGCGAGAACTCCTGAATATGACAAAAAAATTGAAAATTAAAGAAAAATTGACAAAGGCTTCTGGACCCAGAAGGTCTATCAGGGTATCCTGATGACTCAGAGACTGATAAAACAAGAGAAATATGAAACTAGAGAAAATGGCCACAGAAAAATACAAAAAGCCACCAAAAAATGGGATTGTTCCCCATCGGAGTCGCCAATTTTGTTTTAGGATTAATCCGTAAGTGCGGACACAAACCGATCTCCCTAGATCCACCTAGATCTAGAACAAAGCAAAACAGAATAATACTCTTTCCCTAGATTTAGACTAATGAATGAACTAGGAGGCAAGAATTGTGAACATACCTTGTGATCGCTTCCTTAGGTCTCTGTTTTCCAGCTTCTCTCGAATGCTCTTGTACCGTCAAGACCACAATAGTACAAACCAATCGAAGTGAAGACAACTCAATATATTCAATAGCTAATCTATACATATGATCAAGGAGTTATGTAATAAAGTGACATTGGCTTTATGGGAAAGGGACATATTACTGTATTAAATTGATAGAAAGTAAGACTTACAACCTGAGCCTTGATGTTGCAAACCTCCTTTCGATGGCTCCTAGCTCTGACACACACACTTGCTCATGCATGAAGAAGATCAACCACTTTTGATAACCTTGCTGGTCTTCCTAGTTGCTGTAGCATCAGTCCTTCATACAATCTTGCATTAATTCTCCAATAAATCTCTTGCTAGTTTGCTTGTAACCTTTTCCATGAGAATCCCATCAATTTATAAGAGAGAATGGATTAGTTACCTAGATAGGAATGATCCCAAAATATATGGAAAGCCAGTACTTAGATAACCAATCGAATGCCATCTCATCCTTCTAGAAGATTCCCTTCTAGAAGGTTCGAGATTTTATCTGTTTCCCTTCGTTATAAATAGTTCGCACCCTAACAGTTAGGCATAGTGTGAACTTCTCGCACCCTGACTTAACGCAGCGTGCGAGAATCATGCATTCTCGTAGGCAAATGTATTGGTATCCTGCGAACCTTCCTCAAAACTATGATTTCTAGAAAGAGACAAAGGTAACTTTTGTCTGGAGAAAGTTCTAATGAAGAGCCTGATTACACCATAATCAACACATCATCATGACGACCAAAATCATGGATAACAATAACATCACATAAAATTTCATCCTTATATCTCCCTATCTTAAATTCAACTAAACATTGTTTAGTGATAGTTACTTGATGTCCCTTTTGTAACCACGAGACTTTGTATGGGTTCGTATGTGAAACCCTCTCCAATTCTAGATTCTCCACCATTTCTATGGATACTAAATTATATGTGCTTCCACTGTCCACTATTATCTTGCATACCCTGTCCTTGGTCTTGCAAGCAGTCCTAAACAAACTATTCCTCAGGACTGGATTTTCCACTTCCTTCCCTAGTTTCAAGATAATTTTACTCATCATCAATTACCTTCCACCTTCTGCATCTTTTGCCTCAACATTTCTCCCTTGTGATTCAGAAATTTTAGTTTCACCTCCATCTCTTTTTCTATCAGGACATTCAAAAGATTTATGTCCAATATGTCCATAGAAAAAACATTTTACCTCACCTCCTCTGCCTTTTCCTCTTCCTCTTGCTCATGGAAAAGTGTTCCTGTCAGCATATTGTCTCCCCTGTGAACTTCCTCCTCTTTCAAGGTGAGTATGAGGTTTCTTTTCTTCTTCCTTCGACTTCTATACTTTGTCCTGGGCAATTACTTTGCCTTTGTTCTGGCTTCTACCTCTACCTCTTTGTCCTTGCTTTTGGGCCAACTTTTCTTCTGCCTTCAAAACAATCTGGTAAGCATATTCCACATTCCTAATTGTTACCGTGATTATCTCATATTGAATGTCATATCTCAGACCATTCATGTATCTGGCGACCTTTTCATCATCACCTTCTCGATGACCTGCTCAAATTTTTATGCTGTAGAACTCCTCGGTGTATTACTTCACTGTCATCCCCTTCTGTCTCAAATTATGCATTCTTCAAAATAGATTAATCTGGTAGTCTCTGGGTATAAACTTGGATTTCATCTTTGCAACCATTCTATCCCAGTTTATTATTCTTTGCTTGCCTTTGCAGCACATGTTAGCTTGCAGTTCATCCCACCACAGTGTTGCATGCCCTTTAAGTCTAGTGACACATATTTGACTTTCTTATCTTCCTCTACATTCTCATAGTCGAATTATTTATCTAGAGCTCTAAACTGATCTAGCAGCTCCTCAACGTCTAATTTTACTTCATACATCGGAATGCCCATTTTTTCTCTAGCACCTATTCTTCCAATAGCTTTGAATAGACATTCTTCTACAACATCTTCAACTACAATTTCTTCTTCGGCTCCAACCTCATTTTTTCTTTCAACCTCAATGACATCTCCAACATCAACTATATGTCTCTTTGTTTTCTCCATAGAATCTAATCAAGCACAGAGTTCTCTCATGTCCCTTTCCATAGCTAGATCGGGCATTTTCCTCTCATGACGTCTTTTGGGCCACATTGTTCAAATTTGTTCCTTGCAGAATTCAAATCAAAACTTGTTTTCTGTCTCCTTTCTCCTACAGAAATAAATATTGTAATCTCTGATACCACCTAACGCAGACCCCCTACCTCGAGGGGTTTGGCTGACCTCTCAGTTGTGGATCTTCTATTCACCTTGAGCCAAAGTAGCTCCCAGGTCCCTACTGGAACCTTCATAACAACTAACCCACGGGCTTTCAATAGAACCCCGCCTACACGAAGAGTGCTAGGTATAGGTCCTCTCCAAATGCGATCGCGTGATATAACTGCAATCCCAACTCTATCAATGTTGTGAGTGGGAAATACCTCTACGGACTAGCACTTAGGGTTTTATTATGCATGCAGAAAAGACCTAAAGATTCCTACTTTCTACCGTTGTCCCGGACCTAATCCCCATTATTCTTAAGCAAATACGTAGTTAAGAATATCAAGTGAACATACCTTATTTCGGGTGTTTGATATCGATCCTTCTTCACGCTTGATCACTCTTTGACTGCAGCTCTCCTCCCAAGGCTAACCTGCATTCACACAAGACAAACAAAGAACTCCACATGCATTTGATATATAGATTAATGGGTTAGAGATTCAATCCACGTGTATGCAATAAACCATGAAAACCTCATATGGTGGGACGGGAAAAGTACTTCTTTATTATTAACTTCAACAAATCAACTTACAATGATGAAGCTGGCCACTGTTCCACGAACCTGGTCTTGGGCTCCTCTTCAACT
Source organism: Picea mariana (assembly GCA_032191745.1). NCBI lineage: Eukaryota > Viridiplantae > Streptophyta > Pinopsida > Pinales > Pinaceae > Picea > Picea mariana. The sequence continues at coordinate 46,751 of JASDQU010243569.1, forward strand.
GTCCTCCAACTTATTTTCTCTATGTTTCTCTTTGCACAAGGATGGATAAAGGGTTGGGACAAAGGGAATGCGCAATCAGGTATAGTTTCTTTACTATTATTCTCCTCTTCCAAATGAGACCCCTAACCCTTCTTTTATAGGCTAGAAGAAGATAGGTATTTGGTTGAACCCTTAGCCATGCATGGTCGGAAGGTTTAGTTAACTCACCCAAATCTGTGTGTTCCGTCAGCAACTTCCCTTTTTTTGTGCTTTTGTAGGTACATGCAAGCTATTTTGGGTCATCTAGCGTGTACACGCATGCAGTAATGGAGTAGGGTGCATGGGCATTTATAAAAGGTGTTTTTAAGAAGAGTTGTTCAATAGTGTTTTGGAAAAGAAGGAATCTGAGATGGCCTGATGCCAAGTAAGCATGTCTGGTGCAAATTAGGGTTATAACAAATGCCCCCTAATGTGTGAGGTCAGAATAACATTTGATGGCCAAAATACATTAACAATCTTCACTAATGTGCCGAACAAGTGAGCCCAGGGACCAGAAATTGGGAGGTGTCATCTGCAAAAATAACAATTGTCTCACTGAGGCAGACATACCCATGCTTGAGATAAAATAAAATCATGGATACCAATCAAATACAATGTAGATCCATGTCATATAATTATATAAAGTGTAGCCGTGAACAATACACAACGGAGCTACCTCTCGAAATCAAAAAGATATATGTGTAGAGTATCCATCTTCTTAGAAGTTGTTAATGCCTAATGGTTGGAGATGAGGTCTTCATAGCTCGAGAAACAACTTCGAAATATTCAAAAATTGGGTAGGTGTGTAATATAAGTGTATGAATTCACTACCCAGAGGTATTCGATGTCTCGTTGGTCATGGAATAGAGAATATTGATGACCAGACTAAAGGCTTCATTGATTTTGAACAAAGACTTGATTGGATGTTCAGGATGGCTAGGCATGAGGGCAAGAGACAAACTGCAGAGGGGATGACTTAGGCTTGGTAAAAAATTCGCTTGGACAATAGCACGACAAATGATGAGACTCAGGAAGCATGGAATTAACATAAGTTTATGAGGCAGGAGGCAACGCAAACTCTCCATATGTTTGGAAGAATAACCAAACAGAGGAGGAAATAGCTCTACGTAGCGAGAACAACTTCCTAAGGTCGTATTAAATCCCAGAGTTTGACAAACAAATAGACAGATGTGCTTTATCCAAGGGCGACTCATTATGCTGCCAATAAAGAAAATACTTTTCCCTTCCTCTTTTTGGGGTATATATGATTTTTTTGTCTTTTTCAATAATTNTGTTACAAAGGAGGAATGAGTGTTGCAAACATACAAGTTCAAGGCACAGGGACAAGACTGATGTTCAGAGTAAGGACACTCGGGAAAAATCCTCTTGGGGCAAAGGTGTCAAGACGCAAAGGAAACATGCTATAGGTCTTGCATATAAGGCATGTTGTAGATGGTTCAGTTGAGAGCAACATGGAGCTGGCATTAGGCCAAAGACACAGGTATGAAAATGTGATTAATAAAACACAGAATGGTAACGTCCTTCGATGTGAATTTAACGAGCCCAAAGAAGGTAAGATCGATAGTTTCTCATATTTAGAGAGTCTAAAAAAATGTAAAAGGAGACTCCACTAGGGTACCTTTTTTGAAGGTAGTCTAGTCAGTTCGAAAAAGTGGTAAACTAGCACCGAAAATACGTCTATTCAAAACCGTTTTAACAAGTGTGATAAAGACAAGATCGCTCGGCCATTTTTTCATTTTTAAGGAGTCTGAAAAAAGCTTAACTATGGACTCTGCCAGGAATGTTCTTCTGTACCATTTTAACGAGTGTGAAAGAATAAGGTCAGTCGACAATATTTTCAATTTTAGGGAGTCTGAAAAGAGCTTAAATATGGACTCTGTGGCGGTTCCTTTTTCATAAATTTAGTCCCTCAGGCCTGAAAAAGGGTTAAAATGATACCTGGGAGTACTCTTCTAGAGAACTGAAGTTCCTTAGAGTATACCTTTGTTCGTATAGTTGACCGTCTGGACCGAAAAAGGGGTAAACTACTGCCAGAAAGACATGACTTTCAAATTTTAGTTTAACGAGCATGAAAGGCCACAAGATCGCTCGACAATCTTTTCATGTTTAGAGGGTCTAAAAAGGGATTAAAAGAAGATTGGTTATGTCTTTTGGGATTCTCTAGGGTGAGGTCAAGATTGAAAAGGAATCATGCAAATGAGGCTCAAACTCGTAATCAATAAAAAAAACAAGGACTCCCAAGCCTACAATGATTAGAGACGACATGGACACCATAATGCAACTAGGATCTACCTAGGGAATCCATGTTTCAGTAATATCTACCACCAACTTGTGACACTTCTAAAGAAGAAATGATGGTTTTGTTTTGCAACCTGATGGGATCGAGCCTATGGCAAAGGGATGAATACAACGAGATACAAAAGTCAGCGAGGAAACCTAACCTACATGCTCAAGTTGATCATCTGAGATTTTTCCATGAACCGTCAAAAGTTACCCAAAACTCCAAAAAAAATGTCTTGATACCCAATCCTACCTTTCCAATGCAACTCTTGAATCACTCTAAATGGTTTTTGGTTTAAAGAAAACGATAAGGGGGGCCAAAAAAGTGCCAAAAAGTCTATAAATAGAAGCTGGAAGCTCATTATCACCATTGTTGATTTGGAAATTGACTCTAGAGCAAAAAAAACCCTTTGATAAAAGTCGTTATTCCGAGAGCTACAGTGGACGAAATGACCATCTTCCTGGACCAAGTAAGTATAAACTCTCTCCTCTTGCAATTTAAATCTTTATTTATGCTTTGGGTTTAAATTTTTTGGGGGGAGTCGACATTCAAAAGTTCATCCCTAGGTCCACATGGGCTATCTTATGACAGGCCATGTGTACATTTGGGAAAAGTAAAAACTGCACGCATGTACACGCGACTATCAGCATTACAACCCACGTGGACCCCCTTATTGAATGATTTTTTTAAAAAAAACAAGGGTTAACCCTCCCGAACATGGTGTTTTGCAGGATGTATGTTCACTGGAGGGAAAGAGAGCATGAGGAGATTAGTGATTTGGTTAGGGAAGACCCCAATGTTGTGGCTACCTTAATGCAATGTGAGATGCTCAAGTTCTTCTTATGTCCTTTTATGCGGGCACAACCAAGGCTACTGAATTCCTTGGTTGATTATTGGCATCCTGATGCAGAGGCATTTATGTTAGAGGGTCATTCATTGGTGCCTATGATAGAGGACATATATTTTTTGACTGGCATCTCCAGGAGAGGGGAATCAGTCAACTTCTGAACATTTCCTTTGGGGCCTCATAACCTATCAGAATTGATAGGACTTTATTATGAGGTTGGTTCAGACCGATCAAGCTCACAAGTTCCCATAAGAAAGATCATTAACTTATCACTGTAGGAGATTGTGTTTCTCATTGGGCGGATGACTGGTTCTGCGGTTCTACGTCAGGTGTCCCGCACACAGATGAATTGTGTAGTCCAGTGCTTAAATGCACAAATATTTGACTGGATCACTACACTGCTAGATGGTATGAAGAGGCAGTTGACAGATTGTCGGTCGCAAACGCAGAGGAAATTTGGGTTCAGAACCATTCTATGCTCTTTATTCTTTGAAAGAGTTCTGAGCTTTAGTCCTCGACTAGTGGTACAAGGACATCAGGGCTCTCTTCCTGCAGTTTGTAGATGGGCAATGTTACTGCCACGACAGGGTGGTGGAAGGACCAATGAGTCATTTGATGATGATTTCTTCACTTGGTTGTCGCGACAGATCCCAATCATAGAGGAATCAGGATTACCCTTATGCTGGGATTGATTTCTCGAGAGATACTAAGATACTAGTACCTCCTAGTGAGGAGTGAGGAGAGATGGGTAAGATTACATCATTGTTTTTTTGTTTTTTGTTTTTTTTTGTAAAACATATGTAATTTTTATGTTGTTCTTTTTTATATATCATTTTTTTTTATACCAGAGTATTTGACAGATATGTTTCTGTTGCATGCAGATGTGGGACCAGTGTGACCTATGACCTATGGAAGGAATAGGCATCGTCCTCGGCCAGTGGCTGCACCTGTCGCCGCAGGGAGACCAACAACAGTAGGAGAGCTTCCAGCCGGGGAGGCTGAGAGGGTGTTGAGATGAGTCAAGAGAAACTTTACTTCGCTCACCTGCATGGTCCCTATGGAAGATATTGAGGATCTTCCACCATCTATGCAGCCTCATGTAGTGGGGGCACCATGGGTGTGGGTTCGATTGTTTCGGCGTTTGACAAACACTGTTGATCAATACAACAGGGCCCACAGGCCCTGACCTTACTTAGAATTTTCTCGTGTCGAGAGCACTACCTATATATATTTTTTGAGGGCATAAGCCCCATGACTCATTATTGGTCATACTTTTGAGGCACTTGCATCCACCTATGTACTCCGGTGACTATGATATTATATATCGATTTTTATGTCTTTTGGTGTCTTATGGATCATTTTTGCTTTTAAAAATGTATTTAAATGTTTATGTGTATATCCTTTCATATGTGTGTGAGATGCCAATCTAAAATTTGATTAGCTAGAGTATCTGTAATTCGGTTTAATCTCCTAGGAACATGAAAAAATGTAATATAATCAAAGCTTCGTTCCAAGAGACATACCCTAAGGAATCGTCGGTGTAAAGTTGGATCATGAACATGGTAGACTTTACTTAACTTCAACACAACCAGCTGAGCATCTAAATAGACCTGGAGATAAGAGATACCAAATGACATGGCTTCATGAAGAAACTCAATAATTGCACTATACTCGGCGACATTGTTTGTGGTGTCACCTAAGAATATACCTCCAGAAGATAATAACTATCCTTGAGGTGTAAAAATTACCCAAGCTACGGAGGCAAGCATTCGAGTGTGTCGGCTAGCACCATCTACATACCCAATGAATACCTCAAATTCACTTGACATCTACCATAGTGACGAAAGACAACATAAAAAATGAGACGCCCATAGTACTAAAAGAAACTAGAAAGTAATAGTACAAAGACTATACATATGTTACAAAAAGTTACCTATGGTGACCTGCCTATGAATAATACTTCTCGAGGTAGAGCCCATTTCTGAGATCTGCCTAAGCATTCCCTTCAAATTCAACCAGACGATAAGCGCCCTTTTTTAGAACCTATTTTATGATGAAAGGTCTGAACCACATGGGTTTGAATTTTCCTGCCCCTAGGGGGTCCTTATCTTGGTCATAGACCAGGACAAGGTCACCTTCAAAGAAAATATGAGGAAAAATGGACCGATCATACTGACACTTGAATTTATGTTTGTGAGCCTCATTGGCCAGGGACTTATCACGATGCTTCTCATTGAGCTGCTCAAGGTATAATAACCGCTCTTCAAGTGGAGAAGTGTCTGGCAATAATTGTACTTCAAATTTTAGGGACGGGACTTGACATTCGATAGGAGAGACTGCTTCCAGCCTGTAAACGAGTTGAAAAGGTGAGAAACTAATTGCAGTATTAAAAAACGTTAGGTAAGCCCATAATGCTGAGTATAACATCAAATGCTAATTTGACTTGGCTGAGTTGATCGTTCATTGTACGATGGGCTTAAGAGATTTATTTACAGCTTCCACCTGACCATTTGGTTGGGGGTAGTAGGGTGATGAGTGTTCTTTCTGCAACCAAAGCTTTGATGTTAACTCGGTCATCATCTGGTTCTGAAAGTGACTTCCATGGTCAGTGACAATCTCCCTTGGGACATCGAACCTTGCTACTATTTGGTTGAATAAAAAGAGATCCGCAGTCTCTCCATCATCTTCAAACATTGGCATAGCTTTGACACACTTTGTGAAGTAGTATATGGCTACAATGATATAACAGTGCCCCCTTGCTGAAGGAGGGTTGCATGTAGTGTAATCAATCCCCCACTTGGTGAAGGGACCAACTGTGATGACAGGAAACATGGGAGCGGGATGTGCCCTCATCTTCCGAGAGAAGATCTGGCACAGGTGGCACTTATTGACCAATTCGATACAATCTTTGATTAGTGTCGGCCAAAAGTAACCTTCTCGTAAAATCTTTTGGGTTGTTTCCAACCCAGACAAATGACTGCCATAGGATCCAGTATGTCAATCATTAAGAATGATAACTGCTTCTTCGTGAGTGAGACATCGGCATAGGATGGATTCTACACCTCGTAGATGCAATGTATCATCGAGTATGAGATAATTCTTAGCCTGATGGCGTATACGTCGATGCTCATCATGAGAAGCAGAGGTGGGTCACTTCAAATTCTGGAGATAGATAAGTATATCTCTGTACCAGGGATCCGAAGATGTGATCAAAAACATAACTCCTCTGATAGGTGACTCTTTGTGCACAACATCACCCGACTCAACCGGAAGTTCCAAAATAAGTTATGCGAAGACCAATGACTTTTTGGATTTCACTGAAATGAAATCTAAGTCAAACTCCTGGAGGATGACTATCCATCTACTGATCTTTCCTCTTATTAACCATTGTGTCAACATGTACTGGAATGGATTCACGACAACAATGACGATGGTCTTGTGAAATAGAACATAATGACGGAACCGTTGAACATCATGGACTGCTACCAACACAATTTTTTCGATATGAGAATAATTGAGTTCTAGTCCTACTAGGCCTTGGCTCAGGTAATAAATCACATATTCTGAGAACAAGTCATCTTCCTAAACTAAGACCACGCCAATGGTTGACTCTGCTGCAGCCAAGTATAATAAGAAATCTTTGTTATAGTTAGGTGGTCGAAGCAGAGGGGCAGTCATGAGGGCATGTTTCAACACGTCGAAAGAGCATTGAGTGGCATCGTCCCAATGAAAAGGAACATCTTTCTTCAGTAAGCGCATAAATCCCTTTGTGATCTCGGCATAGTTCATGATGACACGTCTTAAAAAAATCTCCTTGCCCTGTAGACTCTGAGACCAAAGGGAATCTTACGATACATGAATGTACCCCATGGAAAAATGAATGTGATTTTGTGCTGGTCTTCAGGTTTGATTTTTATTTAATTATATCCAAAAAAACCGTCCATGAAAGAGAAGGCCTCGCAACCCACACATTCATAAATTATCTAGTCGATGAATGGTGTGGGAAAATTATTTTCTGGACAGGCCTTGTTCAAATCATGGAAGTATATACATACATGAATCGTGCCTTGCTTTTTATTGACCGACACAGGATTTGACACCCATTGGGTCAAATGGATAGGATAGATAAAAATGGCTTTTAGAATTTTCTCAACTTCAACCTTAATGGCTGCTAATTTCCTAGGATTAACTGGACGAAGATTCTGCCGAACAGGCTTGGCATCTGGATAAGTTGTGATTTCATGTTCAACTATTTTTGGATCGATACCTGGCATTTCCTTGTAAGACCAGGAAAAAACGTCATGGAATTATTTAAATAGATTTGTGTAGATTTGAATCTCTCCGGGGGAGAAGTCAGATCTGACGAAAACATTCTCCACGATGCCAGGGGTTCTGGAGATATTGATAGATATGGTTTCAGCGATGGTATCCATATTACCCTCATCATAGACCTCATGTGTAGCTAATAGATTAATAGGACAAGACTTATCTCCAGTCATAGTCAAGGTGAATTCTCCGGCTTAGATTCTACTTAACTCTGGGAGCAAGTATGATCTGTGATGAAGATCATACCAGGGTTTCTCCGGACTAGTCATTGCTTCAATTACTGCTTCATTGGAGGGAAATACTAATTCTAATGAATTGGTGTCAGTGAGAGAACCTTGAGCCCAAATAAGCTCTAGAAGTGGATCTAACTCTTGTGCAGTAGTTGGATCGTTGTTGGCTAAATCTTGTTGGACTAAAGAGTACACTTCTTCAGCTATAGACAAGGGCATGGACATGCTCGGGTGCCCTGTCCCATCCATCATGGCCGATGGGGAAGGAAGTATGATCGGATCATTGAAGTAAGTCATGTTAAATGACGAAACTTGGAAAATCTCAACCTTATGGTGGTTGGATATGAACTTTAAATCGCCTTGAGGGGGCAGGTAATCGAAGGTACCCATCAAAGATGGGCACAAACCAACCCCTACATTGACTACGCCTGGTTGAGGATTGCCAATCATCAGGACCATGGACACCCCGAGTGAAGGGTCATATCTAGAGAAAGACAATTGATCAATGGTCACAATCTAGTCCTCGTGTGGAAACAACAAGACCCGGAAAACTATAGCAACCACTACCTACATGGAAGAATTCCAAGTCCTTCTTAACAAGAGATTGTAGTCGATGGATGTGTTGACTAATTCTACCTCGACGCACACACTCTTCCCTCCTAACTGCACGGGGAAGGAGAGAATGATACAATGTGGTCAGAATGAACTATCGTCGAAAGAAGTGAGAAGAGTAGGTGATGGAGACAAAACAGGTTGACCAATGGCCTTCCAACATGCGAATGACATAACACATGTTGAGGCACCCTCATCAACCACCGTGCGGAAAATATTTCAAGTAAAAGTTTTCATGGGGTGAGCGAGTACTATATAAAACGCTATGTGGTAAGGAAGATGAGGTTTTAAGTCAGTTGTATCCAGCATGATGGTACTTGGATTACAAGTCTCGGTAGATCCTAAAGAGGTTAACAAAGATTTCCTTTGGGAAGGGTATCTTTGGAGGACCTCCAAAGCAGACATCGCACAAGGGGTTTGAGACAAATCCTCCACCAAAAAATAGTTCTGGGTGGCCCTTTCATTTGGGTTGTGAGAAGATTTTTTGAACGTGCCTTTTAGGATGTGTGTCATTGTTTCTCCCAAAATATTCTCAATCTGTAGAGGAAGAGATGGGAGTTCGTCTTCTTTTCCCTTCTTAGAAGTGCTTGGTTTACTATAGTCATGCTCTCTAGTCAATATAAAAGAATCACCCTTCATCATATACACCTTCACGGATGCGGGATTGTTCAAAGACGAAGAGGGTCCTTGAATACCCCCTTCCACGCTTATACAGGCTTGGGTTAGGTTTTCCCCATGCTTAAATGGATTGGTTAACATGGTAGGTTGTTTGTGTGTCACAAAATTTTGGGCCTCTACAAGCCAAGGAAATTGGTGGTTCGGGTGGTCTTCCATGCACAGGTTGCACGGATACCTCACCTTCCATTTCTTAGTGTTGCACCTGCCAACATTATTAGTGGGTTTCTTATACCCCTTACCCTTCTTTCGTTGTTTTTTATTTCCTTCAGTTTGTTGGGTGGCCTTTGGATTTGTCGATTTCACTGTGTGTACATCCGACATTTTAGTAGGGGGAGTAGCCAAAATAGTATCTTGGCTATCCGTTGTGTGTTGTATAAACAATTGCTACTATTGCTTCGTCAGTTGCTTAGCAGGCTCTGTTTGTGCTAAACCAACAATACCATTGGCATGTGGTCCAACTCTCTATCTGGTTTTATCAAGTATTGAGCGTGGCACATCTGGCAAGATCTCGTATAATAAAATGGACTGAGAATAGATTAGCTCAAGTTGTTAAGCTCTCATGATGGAATATTCTTCGAAAAATACTCCCGATGTCACGACGTATTTGGATAACTGTGGGACCAAAGACTTAAGGAACTACTTGAGAAGGAATGCTGGTGGGACTGGCACCTTAATTAAACTCTTCCGATGTCTCCATTCTCAGATGTGATCAGAGATATGGTCCACTTTTGTCTGTGTGAAATTGGCCAGAAATTATGTGCTAGCGTTGTATCTCACAGGTAATTGGAAATGGTTTAGGAAATCCATTGCCAATTTGTTGAAGGAAGAGTATCTTGAGTGGTCGATCTCAATGTACCATTTCATGGCACTCCCAATGAGAGTATGTTGAAACAATTGCAACTGTACAGAGTTGTCCTTCAACGAGTTAGATGAGCACCAAATATGGAAGGTAGTCAAATGATCTCTTAGATCTTCGTTAGGCTTGCTTAGAAATTTGGTATGTCCAAAGGAAACTTCATCGGCATAGGGGGCCAACGTAGATCGTGACAAATAGGGTCATTCAACAACCTTGTCAAGTCTGGAAAATGCAAGGTTGCCAGGAAAGGTAGTTTGGGTTGTTGGTGATAACCTGGGAAAAAGGGACTTGGAGTTTGAATGGCACCAGGTTGCCAGGAAAAGTTCGGCTGCTGGCTTGGGTTCTAGTAAAACCCATGGCCATGACTAGCATACGGATTCTGTGTGTGATACATCATTGGTTGATTCCCAAAATAGGACGTAGATGGTTGGGCGTGCATTACATTTGGAGGACTTTGGAAAGGGTTGCCCCATGCCGATCCCATGGGGATAGGCATAGTAACTTGTCTAGGGTTCCATTGATTGTGAAAAGAATTTCCCCAGATCAACATTGTTGATGAGGGAACAGATACCTGCCAAGAATTCCAAGGCTCTGATGTGGAAGAAGTTCCTGGGTTTGCCCCCTATGCAAGAATAGTACCCTGCATAGGAATAGGTTGTGTGAAACAAGGATTTCCCCCAATCGAGAAATAAGCTGATGAAAATGCATTGTTACCAAACGCACCGAACAAAGAAAACATTGTCAAACCTACCAGGATATTATGCGAAGGTGGTCCTTGACTCCCTGCTCCAAATAAACTATGGTGTGCAGGTGACCCGATAGATTGTTGATGCGTGCCATCGAGCGAAGGGGACGTAGGAGGTATATGACCTCCCCCATAAGGGAAAGAGTTAAAATGACCTGAAGTGCCCCCCATGTGACCTTGGAGAGGAGAGTTAGAGCTCCCTTCCCCCAGACCTAAAGTCTGTGAAGTGGAGTAGGAAAGTACAGGACTTGTACCTGAGCTAGGCATCTCGTATGAGAATGGAGGGCCTGTCGCACTTGGTGTGAAATGGGTTGTGGCCGCCATCATAGACGGGATCAAACCACTATGTGAGGTAGAGACAGTCGAGACCATGGTGGCTCATACTGGTGACGGTGGGTTAGGACATGGAAACTCTCTTGTGGTGACAACCATAGTGGGAATTGAAGAATTCCCAGAAGGAGTGACAACTTTTGTTTCCATTATTGTGTGGGACACTGTCTGGCACTCATAAGGGTGAATTGGTACGATGATGGGTGCCAAAAGATCAGTGTTTGGAGTTTTAGGTGGACCAAGAGCTTTCTCTCCAAAGTCTAAAACAGTCATTTCCTCCGGATGTTGGTTGGGCACAATTTGTTGTGACCCGGTCACTTCAAAAGACCCTTTGTTGGTCTAGCTTTCGCTTTAGTGGTGGTGGAGGTGGCTCCAATGTAACCGATGATAGGCCCAGAATCCTTCATGACCAGTGGAGCTTGTGATCCTCCACTATGTGAGAATATCAAGGACACTCTAGGGCTTTCTATTCGTTCAAAAAACAACACACACTAAAAAAGTCCCTACAAGATAAAACAAGCAAACACTAAACTAATTGGAAGAATAGTTACAACAACCAACACTAGAGAAACTTACCATTGCAAGTGTAACTCGAACACAAAAGCACCCTCTAGGTATACTCTGCAAAGAGTGGCCTGATGTCTTTCCTAGGTACCATGGTATACCCCCACAGTCACCTATGTATGTCTCTAAAAGGATAGGCAACTAGGTTGCCAGCGCATGAACAGTCACCAGGCGGGTATAGTCGAAGGTTGGGTAGACCACAATGAGTAGGGTATCGATCCCAAAACCTATCAATGGTATCAAAATAAAGTGGTCTAGAAGACAACTTAGGACCTCAAGCGGATTCGAGACCCACAAAGCTCTGTGGAAAATGCAATCGATGAAATCCCAAGACAAGCCCTCTATATGTGTTCTCCACTATGATTGGTCCAGCTTTGGAGGGGTTATCTCCACTACCTTTCAGCATGCGACCTCGTGTTTATCCCCTCTATTAGAGGGAGGTCCTGAATAACTTTCACGATACTGGACTTTGACACTCCCTAACTCAGACTCCAATGTTTGAATTTAATGGCCTTGAAGAGTTTCCTCTCCAACCTAATTCAAGGCCCTAACCCTAAACTGGTTGGTTGACCCTACAAACATAAAAAGTCTAATGAATTTTAGATTTAGCATTAATTTTTATGGATTTTCTTAAGTCAAAGGTTATGAAAGAGAAACTAGTGATGTTTGAAAGACAAAAGCAACATAAACAGAAAGCTGGAAACAAAAAACCTTAACTTAACTCAACTCTTAAACAACTTTTCAAAATGAAATTTTTTTCCAAGATCTTTGAACAACAAACTCAAATAAGTATTTCACTCAACTACGAGCTACTTATTATCTAAGTAAACCTTCAATAACTTATGAAAGAAAAGACTTTTCCCTGGTTACTAATGAAAAACAACACTTTTTAACCAAACAAAGAAATAAATTTTTTTTTTTTTATTTGAATGCTTCACGAAGCAAAAAGGAAAAATATCAACAAGTCAAAACCAAGAAAACTTCTGACTTAAGTGCAGATCACAAAGAGTCACTTTAAAAACCACACACAAGCAAATTAAAATTAGACTCTCACACTTGTCTAAAAACCCTATAAAAGAAAATTCTAAGGAAAAAATCTAAATGAAAAAAGAAAGATATTGTTGTGATCAAACCTAAGTTACTGACGACTATGACAGAGACCCAAAAACATGAGAGATATAACTCTTTTCAAAGGAAATGATGACTACCTCACCTTCAACAAAAATTATCTCCACAAGCACATTGCTAACAGTTCAACAACAGACGTTTGTACGCAAGCTGTGTAAAGTCAGAGTGTGTGTACATGTGTGCTGGATTTATATAGTCTACGTGTATATCTAAAACTCTAAGACAAATGAAAAGACAAGAAATCCATCCCAGGAAGAGACTGCTAGTACTGAGAACTAGAATCTCTTGAAGACTCAGACACTTACTTTAACAGAAAAAGGAAAATAATTCCAGGAAAACTTCATAGAACAAACCAATCCGAAGTGAAACCTAAGCTATAGAATGAAAACAACAAATAATAGAAAGAGTTCCAAAAAATCCCTGAGAAGGACTAATTCGGATAGGGAAGAGGATGACTGCCTCTCTAAAATAAATTTTTTGGAATCATACATGTGACTGACACTTCCTCAGCTAGCGTGTACATGTGGGCTGTGAGAATGTAGGGTGTGGGTACACATGTGCCGACCTTACACAAGCCGTGTGTACCTCTGTGGGTCTCAGAAAAAAAATACAATCAAGCAAAGAAATAGAGATAATTGGTATGGAAGACTAGAATCTTTGTTAGCTCAGACTTTTGTAGAAACTTTAAAAACAGAAAATGAAACCAGTTCTTAAAAATACCCAAAAAATATTCCCAGAAACCCTAAAGATCTCCCCAGTATGGTTTCCAATTCTATTGTGAGTGGGAAATCCCTCTACGGACTAGAACTTAGGGTTTTATTATGCATGCAGAAAAGACCTAAAGATTCCTACTTTCTACCGTCGTCCCGGACCTAATCCCTATTATTCTTAAGCAAATACGTAGTTAAGAAGATAAAGTGAGCATACCTTATTTCGGGCGTTTGATATCAATCCTTCTTCACGCTTGATCGCTCTTTGACTACAACTCTCCTCCCAAGGTTGATCTACATTCACACAAGACAAACAAAGAACTCCACATTCATTTGATATATAGATTAATGGGTTAGAGATTCAATCCACATGTATGCAATAAACCATGAAAACCTCATATGGTGGGACGGGAAAAGTACTTCTTTATTATTAACCTCAACAAATCAACTTACAATGATGAAGATGACCACTGCTCCATGAACCTAGTACTGGTATCCCCTTCAACTGTCCTCCAACTTCTTTTCTCTATATTTCTGTTTGCACAAGGATGGATAAAGGGTTGGGACAAAGGGAATGCGCAATCAGGTATAGTTTCTTTACTATGATTCTCCTCTTCCAAATGAGACCCCTAACACTTTTTTTATAGGCTAGAAGAAGCTAGGTATTTGGTCGAACCCTCAACCATGCATGGCCGAAAGGTTTAGTTAACTCACCCAAAGTTGTGTGTTCCATCAATAACTTTCCTTTTTTTGTGGTTTTGTAGGTACACGCGGGCTGTTTTGGGCCAGCTAGCGTGTACATGTGTGTAGTAATGGAGCAGGGAACATGGGCCTTTATAAAAGGTGTTTTTAAGAAGATTTGTTCAACATTCTTTTGGAAAAGAAGGAACCTGAGATGGCCGAATACCAGGTAAGCATGTCTGGTGCAAATTAGGGTTATAACAATCAACACTTTGCACTTTGCAATTACGGGGATGTTGAAGTGAAGCGACTCAACACCTGCACCTTCAAAACCCCAAAACTCAAATAGGGCCTAGAAAAGGCTATCACTCCCTTCAATGCAATTGAGGTGACCCTCCACTGAGCACTGAGTCCTAGCCTTTAATTTCTACCAGAATTTTTCAATTCGGGAAATCTACGAACAATGCTTCCCCTTTCCTTTCAAAATCTCGACTCCCAAAAGTCAATGACCCAGATCTAATGGTCTAGATATGCTACCAATCAATGACTTTGGCTTCTTGTTGACAATATCCTTTTCAAGGATTCAAAAAGGTTGTATGCACACTTCCCCCCCGGTGTTGAATTCCCAAACCTCTCACATCCTGATCAATGGTTCACAGAGCACATTAATCAACGGCTCAGATCTAACCCTGATTTCCCGTATCAGGGCTTGAAAGACAAGGCTCGACCTTGCTTCCCAATACTGTGAAGTGTGAATTTCCGAACTCAATGAATGACCCTAATCCCACTGGAACAATGGCTCAGATCTCCTATGAGTACTTCACATTGGATGAACCTTCGCTTAACCTCTTAGCAACTCATCACGATCTGACGACTCTCATGATTTCGACACTCCCCCTTGGAAGTACTCCATCATTCACTCAAGCTTCAATTAACCTCCGGTAATTATTCTTGCGTCGATTTGTCTACACTTAGAGATTTGCCTCCCTTCGAGCTATTTGAAGTCTCTAACCCTTCCAATATTAGTTTTCTTTGCTTCTTATGGATTCAATGAATCTCGACGCACGCACTTAGCATGACTCTGTGATAACCTCAAGTTATCCACGATGTTAACTCTATGCGCTCTTCGCGACAGAGATTCTCCAACCACTCTGTGGGATTGAACGATTATGATTCCTCCCTCAGCTTGTGCACTCCTTGGATGGATTTCTATGCCTCAGCCACACCTCTGCTGATATAAGCCAATGTTATCCGTCTTGATATTTCTGAGATAAAACTTAGAACCCTTTCATGCACTCTATGTGGACCTTTCATTGCACTCCTTGCAGAAACTTCTTAGGAAGAGAAACAATTGAAACTCATACTCCTCCCCTCACAGAATCCATACATTCAACATGAAATTAAGAGAATACACACAAAACTCAAACAAATGCATAACAAAGAATATAAACAGACTGTAAACATACCATTCAAAAGATAAATACAACAACCATGAAATTGGATCAAAACATTCTTCTATTAATGGAAGTGCTCTTGTACATGGATTCAATAGAAATATCTATCTTCTTATATAATATACAGTCTATGTTCTCCTATTCTCTTTATCTACTCCTCTACAACTTACAATTACAATAATCAATTCCCCTTTCCAATGAGAGAGTCCTCCCTTGAGTTTTGTCCCTCTCTCTTTTCTAAGCTATCTAATCTAAAATTAAAAGTTATCTACCTTACATTCATTACAATAAATGCCTCTTTATATGATAGATGAGAGAAACGCTCATGATATGTATTACAATCTTCAAAACATAAATGCAGATACATCCTCTATAGATATTTCATTAAATGTTCTATCATTTAAACTCAAGACATTCTCAAAATGTGCGCTAGTGCATTTCCAGTTATCTTAGACTGCGCCTCCTTTTTTGTCTTGGATACAATGCTCCTACATCATAGGTGTACCTTTTTCCTCCTTAATATATAGGCCAGAAAAGGGGTAAAATCATGCCAGTAGATGTTTTTTATGAACCAATTAACGAGTGTGAAAGAACCAGGTCACTCGACGATCTTTTCAATTTTAGGGAGTCTGAAAATATCTTAAGTATGGACTCCATAGGAGATGTTCTTATGGACCAATTTAACGATTGTGAAAGAACAAGGTCACTCAATATTCTTTTCAATTTTAGGGAGTCTGAAAAGAGATTAACTATGGACTTCGTGGGGGTTACTTTTTCATAAATTTAGTCCCTCAGGCCTGAAAAAGGGTTAAACCTATACCTGAGAATATTCTTCTAGCAATATGAAGTTCCTAGAGTGTAATTTTTTTCATAAAATTGACCATATGGACCGAAAAAGGGGTAAACTACCACCAGATAGACGTGCCTTCAAGTTTTAGTTTGGCAAGTGTGAAGTACAACAAGATCGCTCAACAATATTTTCATGTTTAAGGAGTCTGAAAAGGGCTTAAAAGAAGACTCTTTTCTGGGAGCCTCGAGGGTGAGTTCAAGAGTGATGACATATCAGACGTATGAGACTCATTCTCGTAATCATGACAAGACTAACGAGGAATTCCAAGCCTAAATTCATTAATGACAACATGGACACCAAAATGCAACTAGGATATACCTAGGGAATCCATGTAGAGGTAGGCTCTACCACCAAATTACGACACTTCTAAAGAAGCAATGATGGTTTCGTGTCACAATTCGGTGGGTTCAATCATATGGCAAAGAGGAAAAGACAATGATATGCAAAAAGTGGAGGTGGAATCCTAAGTTAAATGCAAAAAGTTGGAAAAATGACTTTTACCAAAAAATCTTTAAAAGTGACCCATCTCCCAAAAAGTTTTCCAAACCAAAATTGAAGTGTTATCGTAACATCTAATGAGAAAATCAAGAACCACGTTAAATGATTTTCAAGCCAGAAAAAATGACAAAAGCGTTCAAAAAGTGGCAAAAATGGCCAAAAAAGTCTATAAATAGAAGCTGACAACTCATTTTCACCATTACAAATTGAGAATTAACCAAAAAGCCAAAAAAATCCCTTTGTTAAAAGAGTTGATTCTAGGAGATTCAAAGGACGAAACAAACTTCTACTTGGACCAAGTAAGTACAAACTAGTTCCTCCTACATTTCCATACTTCTTTCTTGCATTAATTTTAGTTTTTTTGGGGGCGCACACTCTTAAAAACGGGCGGCCCTACATGTACGTGATATGTTCAAGGAAAACCCACATATGTCCATGGGAAGAAAATAATCTTCTCGCGTGCATATGCAAATGTTCTCACAACAACCTGCGTACACCCTCAAAAAGGTAAAAAAAAAAAAAATACAAGATCTGACTCCCCTTTGAACTTGTCATTGACAGGATGCATGTCCACTGGAGAGATAGGGATCATGAAGACATTGATTTTTTGGTTGAGGAAGACCCTATTCTTGTCACCGCATTAAAACAATGCAAGTTGTGGAAAAATTTTCAGTGTCCACTCATGAGGGCACAACCCAGGCTGTTGAATGCCTAGGTGGATTACTGCCACCCTGATGCTGAGGCATTTATGCTCGAGAGGTAGTCGTTGACTCCAATGACTCAGGATATCTATTTTCTGCTTGGCCTTTCTAGGAGAGGGGAACTAATCAACCTCCGTGATTTTCCACCTGGGCCTCAAAACATTGCCGAGTTGAACAAGAAATATTGCGAGTCTAGCACAAATAAAGTGGGTTCTGTTATCACATAATGTCATCTGGAGTCATATGTGTTCATTGATTTGGTACCTAAGTCTGTAATTTTTCCCTCTCCCTATCCTTTTCACAGGCCAAATCTTATGTTTTTTCCCTTTTGTCTTGTAAATTGTTTTCTGTTTGGCCTTGTTCATTTGTACGCCCTGGTTTCCCTTAATGTCTTACATGAAAGGAGTCTCATCCCCAAGCCCCTCTATTTTCCCCAAAGGAGAACAATCATATCCATTTTTTGCAGTCACTGGTCTCTTCGTTTCCCCAATCCACAACCAAATTGTCTAGGTCCTTGTTCACAGAGGCCACGACCTCGAGGACAAAGAACATCTTTCTTAACTGTCCATTTCGGGCTTGAAGTGAAAACAACAGGAAATTTTAATCTTTTAGCAGGGGATATTCCATGAGCAATTTTAATCAGTGGCTCACCAACATTCAAAAGTTCAAAGTCGCATGAAGTATAGCACTAGAGAAGAAGGTCCAAATTCTAGAGGCCCGAAGTGAGAATGAGTCATTGATCTTGAGGGGGACAGGTGGCATCCGATCCAAGTGTTCAAGGAAATGAGCTTCGAGAGTTTTGAAATGAGAAAAGTTCCCAAGTGTTGAAGTGTTAAAGGTTTCGAAGGCCAGATGTGTGAAGTGACGAAGTGTGAAAGTGCCTGAAGTCCCAAAGTGGTCGAAGGCCAGAAGTGAGTCTGAGTCTTTGATCAACAATAACCACATGTCGTCAGATCCATAGCTCTGAGTAAAAGCACAAAAGGTAAGAAAGATTCAAGTTTTGATTTTCTCGGAGCCCAGACACCTGAAGTGGATCATGGCTATCCAAATATAGGAGCCACGCGTCATCAGATCCCAAGCTCCGAAAAATTTTCTTGGGGAAAATAAAGTTTGACTATTGATAAGTCTGAAGCTCGGAGCCATGAAGGGATCTCAGTCGTTGATCTCAAGAGGGACACATGTCTTTAGATCCATAGCTCCAAGTAAAAGTAGCAAAAGGTAGAGGAGGTTTTAGATTTGATTTTCCTGGAGTCTGGAGACCCAAAACAATTCTCGGTCGTTCAATTCAAGAATACATGTAGCATCAGATCGCCAATCCAAGGTAAAATCACATAGAGGAGCCAAAGGAAAGAGAGCTAACATCCAAGCCCTGGAGCACCAAGTTCATGGTATCCATCATCACAGACATGTGGCATCTATCTGGTGCTAACACATGGCACTCATTTGAACCATTTTAGACATTCTTTCTGCCCATTCTTGAGTGACACATGCCACCTATCCATCCATGAGATATCACCATGGTGACGTCAGGCCTCCACATCAGATAATCCTCTGAGAGCTATTATTGTTCAGTGCCAAAAGTAGTGCCCCATCCCAAGAGACACTTTTGGCAGATCCTAAAGTTGGTGGGAAATTAAGATTGACAGTGGCACTAAATCTAGTGGGTGCACTCAGATCGCATATCAGGACTAGATCTATGGCCACAGTCCATTGTGGGGACGCAACATGCTCTGGAAATAATTTTCTTGAGTGGTCCCACAATTGAAACCGTGGTTTTGAAAAACTAATATGTGGTGGAAGGTGATGGATTTCGGGACCAAAAGTGGTATGAACCCAAACCACTCTTGGGAATCCATGCAATCACATGTTTATTTGGCGTCCTATCCAAGAGAATCATGTGGCTTCCCCCTGATCTTTAAATATCGATGATTCCCCGAGGAAAACTAGTTAATGGAAGGTAGGTCGGGTGGTTGAAACCTCGACTCACTCAGTAATTAGAAAGTATGGAAGAGCCATCTGTGGAAAGAAGAGTTGTCAGCCAGAGGTACCCCTCTGAACGGATTTCTCTATAGGCCCATGCCAATCTGTGCTCGCGTCTAATAGAGGAATACATGCACATTCCGATAGAAGACTGCTTAGATGCAAAGTTTTGAATGTAGTGATCAAATCACTCTCCTGATAGTCGAGGACTGTTCTGAGTATAAATAGATAGTTTTAATATTTTGTTAAGGTCGTCAACTAGTGTAGAAGAGATCCCTATTTTGTAATGTTTTGATGCCAAAACTATTCTCTGGTTATGTATCAGATTTGATACTTTCATATTAATAGAATTCAGCCTCTTTTCATCTCTTTGTAAAAACTGTGCTAAAACACTCGGGCATGGAGGATCCAATCAAGGGTTGTTATGTTGTTGTAATGTAGGTATGATTGCAGTGGTATCATGACCCATTTTAGTCATCTTCCTTGTGATCTTTTCTCCTCTTACACTGAATGGCTCAGGCATGGAGGATTTAGTCGAGGTGATGTAGTTGCATGGTGATGTAGGTTTGATCATTGTGTTGTTGTGACTGTGTTGTTTGGACATATTTCAGTGCCTAAAGATTGAGATTAAGAGTGATCTTGAGTTTGAGTTCTTCTTCTCCAAGATTCTTGAAGTCCTGATGCCCATAACAGTCTTGTCCACCTTTCTTACTAAGTCTTCCCTTTGCTCACACTTAAACTCAATTCACTGACTGAAGTTATTTGTGGCCTTCAATTCCCTATGCATTACTTGTCTAGTTATGTGTTGAAATCAATCTTGTATTGATTTTTCCCCATTTGACCTCCACTCACATAAATCAAACATCCACCAAAAATTCTGATGGGTAGTTGGATTATCCTCACGTAATCTAAGGGTGAATTTCAGTGCTAATAGGTTCTCAGGTGCCAATCCACAAAATTACCAACATATCACTGAAAGTGATAGTTTTACTTATTGGGTGGATCACTAGATTCACGACCTTACATCAAGCCTCCCGGGTGAACATGCATTGTGTATTATAGTGCTTAAATGCACGAGTGTTTGATTGGAGCACAACCATGCTAGAGTGCACGAAGAGACAACTCATAGAGTGTCGTGGGTGGAGAAACAAAAACATTGGGTTCAACACTATTTTATGCTCTTTTTTCTTCAAGAGGGTACCTAGTCTCAGTCCGTCAGAGATATTACAGGGGCACCTGGCCTCCTTCCCATCAGTGTGAATATGGGAAACATTATTTTCATGACATGGGGGAGGGAGGACCATTGAGGCCTTTGAGGATACTTTCTTTGACTTGTGGTCTTGGAAGATTTCAGCTATAGAGGAATACACCTATGACGGGATCAACTTCTCCAGGGACCCTAACATGCTCCTACCTCTTGGAGCAAAGTGAGGAGAGATCAATACATTTTCTTTAAAAGTTATTTAAATTTTTATTTTCTTTTTATATATATCATTTTTATGTGTACCATAGTATTTGACAACTATGTATCTATTATGTATAGATGTGGGACCAATGTGTCCAATAGATTTTGCAAAGAGTAGGTGACATCCTTGACCGGAGGCAGCAGCAGTAGCAACCGTCAGACTAGTAGCAATAGTAGGCAAACCTCCAGCCGGAGAGGTCGAGAGAGTGTTGAGATGGGTGGAGCGGAACCTCACCGTGCTCACTCATATAGTGCCCATGACCAAGATCGAGGATCTCCCTCCATCTATATTGCAGCCTCATGTAGTTGGGGTGCCACAGACTTGGGTCCATCTTTTTCGGTGTTTGACAAACTCCATCGTTCACTATGGCAAAGCCAACATGCCCTGTGCTTAGCTTAGGGTGGACCTCTTACATGCCAAGGTCACTTTTTGTATATTTTTGAGGGCATAATTCTCGCGATGTATACCATACATATTATTTTTTGAGGCACTTGCACCGACCTATGTACTCTGAGACTTTTGATATATATATATGTGTGTGTGTGTGTGTGTGTGTATTTACATATTTTATGTCTTATGTATCACATTTTTACAATGTATGTACATGTGTATGTGTGTGATTATTTTTATGTGTGTGCAATATGCCAATCTAATACATGATTGTCTAGAATATATTTGATCTGATTTAGTTTCGTAGGAACATGGATATGCATAATGTAATCAAAGCATCATTCTAAGAGACGTACCCTAAGGAATTGTTTGTGTAGAGTAGGATCATAAACATGGTAAACCTCATTTAACTGGGACACAACTAGTTGTGCATATAAGCAGACCCAGAGGTGAGAGATACCATGCGACAAAGAGTCACAGAGAAAATCTATTACTATTCTATATTTGGTGACATTGTTTGTGGCGTCACCTAAACAGATACCTCCAGAAGATAGCAATTGGCCCTAAGCTGTGAAGATCACCCAAGCTACGGAAGCAAGCCTTCGAGTGTGTCAGATATCATCATCCATGAACCCAATGAACACCTCTGATTCACTTGACATCTACCACGGTGAAAAATATGACCTCAATAACGACACGTCCATAAAACAAAAAGATAAAACAAACTAATTGTATAAGAACTATACATATGTAAAAGAAGTCACCCAAGATGACCCACCTAGGAGTAATACTTCTTGAGGTAGAGCCCATTTCTAGGCTCCACCAAATCTTTCCTTTATAAGTCAACCAGATGATAAGCACCCTTCTTTAGTACCTCCTTCACGATAAAAGGTCTGAACCACATGGGTTTGAACTTGCCTATCCCCTGGGGATCCTTATCTTGGTCATAGACCAGGACAAGGTCTTCTTTGGAGAAAATCCAAGGACGAACGAACCGATCATACCGACACTTGACTTTTTTCTTGTGATCCTCGTTAGCCAAGGCTACATCACATCATTTCTCATCGATCTTATTGAGATATAATAATTTTTCCTCAAGCGGTGAAGTGTCTGGAAATAACTGTACTGCCAACTTTAGAGATGGGATCTGACACTCTATTGGCAAGATTGCTTCCATCCCATAAACAAGTTGAAAAGGTGAAAAAATGGTTGCATTATTCACAGATATTCAGTAGGCCCTCAATGTTGAGTACAACAACAAATGCTAATTTGACTTGGCCGAATTGATCATTCATTGTAGAATGGTTTTGAGATAATAATTCACATCTTCCACCTAACCATTCTCTTGTGGGTAGTAAGGTGATGAGTGTTCTTGCCTCAACTCAATATCTAACATTAAATCATACATCATTTTTTTCTGAAAGTGACTACCATGGTCAGTGACAATATCCTTCGGGATTTCGAACCTTTCTATTATATAGTTAAAAATAAAGAGAGTTGTTGTTTCACCATCATCTATGAAGGTTGGCATAGCCTCGACCCACTTTTTGAAGTAGTCTACTGCTACGATGATATAATGATGCCCCCTAGATGAATTCAGGTGGAATGTAGTATAATTCATCCCCCACTTGGTGAAGGGACCAACTCTAATGACGGGAAACATGGGAGCAGGGTGTACCCTCATCTTCAGAGAGAATATATGACACGGGTGGCACTTCTTGACCAATTCAATGCAATATTTGATCAACGTCGGCCAAAAATAACCTTCTCATAGAATATTTTGGGTTGTTTCCAACCCAAACAAATGACCACCACATTCTCTAGTGCGGCAGTCATTAAGCACGAGTTCCACTTCTTCATGAGTGAGACACCGACAAAAGATGCAATCTACACCCTGACGATACAGAGTGTCATAGAGAATGAGATATTTTTTTTCCTAATGGCGTATACGTCAAATCTCATCATGAGAAGAAGAGGAGAGGCACTTCAAATTATGGATATAGACTAGTATATATCCATACCAAAGGTCCGAATATGAAAATATCATGAAATCAAAATAATATCTCCTTTAATTGGTGATTCTTTGGGCGTAACATCACCTGACTCGACCAGAAGTTTCAGGATAAGTTACGCAAAGACCAGTGACTTATTAGATTTCACAGAAACAAAATCCAATTCAAATTCTTGGAGGATAACTATCCATCTATTGATCTTTCCTCCAATTACACCTCATGTCAACACGTATTGAAACAGATTCACAACAAAAATAATGGTGGTCACACAAAGCATAATATAATGATGGAACCATTGGATATCATGCACTGCCTCCAATGCTAGCTTCTCAACATGGGAGTAGTTGATTTATGGTCCAAACATGCCTCAACTTAGGTAATAAATCACATGCTCTTAAAGCATATTATCCTCTTGAACCAAGACAATACCAATGGTCGACTCTACAGTGGCCAAATACAATAAGAAATATTTATTATAATTGGGAGGCCGGAGTAGAGGGGAATACATTAGGGTACATATCAACACTTCGAAAGAGCTTTGAGTGGCTTCATCCCAATGGAAAGGGACTCCCTTCTTCAGTAGATGCATTAACCCTTTAGTGATTTTGGCATAGTTTGTGATAAAACGCCAAAGAAAAATTTCTTTACCCTGTAAGCTTTGAATCTGAGGGATTGTGTAGAGGGAAGGCAATTGAACTATCACCTCAACCTTTAGAGGATCGACCATGATCCTTTTTTTCGAAACTATAAAACTTAAAATATGACCCAACATCACGCAAAAACTACTCTTGTTTGGATTCAAGCGAATCTGATAGTAGCGACATCGCTCAAAGATAAGTCAGAGGTGTGTGGGATGATCAACTCTATTAAGATATCATGACACTAAATCATCAAGATAAGCCTCAAGTATATGTCTTAGTTCATGGAAAGAAAAAGACATGTCCCACTGAAAAGTGGCTCCAACATTCTTCAGGGAAAAAGGCATCTTTCGATAACAAAATGTACCCCATGGATAGATAAAAGTTGTTTTATGTTAGTCTTCGGGCTTAATCTATATCTGATTGTATCCCAAAAAACCATCCATGAAATAAAATACCTCACAACCTACGCACTCATCGACAATCTGGTCAATGAATGGGGTGGGGAAATTATCCTTTGGAGAGGCCTTGTTCAAATCACGGAAGTCCATACATAAGCGAATCGTTCCCTTCTTTTTGTTCACCAAAATAGGATTTGACACCGATTGAGTCAACTGAACAGGGTATATGAAACTAGCTTTGAGCATTTTCTCTACTTCAACCTTAATAGCTTCTTCTTTCTGAGGATTGACGAGATGAATCTTTTGTCACACCGTCTTGGCGTCAGGATAAGATGTTATTTCATGTTCAATGATTCTTGGATCAATTCCTAGAATTTTCTCGTAAGACCAGAAAAAAACATCGCGGAATTCTTTAAATAAATTTGTGTAGATTTGAATATCCTTAGGGCATAAGTCCACTCCAATGAAGAAATTATCCATGACGCAAAGTGTTCCGAACATGTCAAGAAATTATCCATGACGCAAAGTATCATTTCAGTGATGGTTTCCATATTACCCTCGACATAAACTCCATGCATAGCCTGAGGATTAATAGGAAGAGACCTATCTCCATCCATAGTGAACATGAATTCTCCTGCCTCTAATCTTCTTAACTCTGGGAGGAAATAAGATCTATAATGGAGATCGTCCCAGGGACTGTTCGAACTAGTCAATGCCTCTAAAATTTCCTCGTCGGGGGGTAAGACCAACTCTAAAGAATTGGTAGTGGAAAGGGAATATTTATCCCAAATAGGCTCGAGAACTGGATCTAACTCCTATGCTGGAGTCGGATCGGGGTCAGCTGAAGTTTGCATAGAGTAGACAACTTTTTCAAAAACAAGGGCATTGACATGACATGATGCATTTTCCCTTCCATCGAAGACGATGGGGAAGGAAGAGTCTATAGATCGATAAAGTAAGTCATACGAAACAATGACACTTGATAAATATCAACCCTAGGCTGGTCAGGGAAAACT
The DNA here is from genome assembly GCA_032191745.1 of Picea mariana. Classification (NCBI taxonomy): domain Eukaryota; kingdom Viridiplantae; phylum Streptophyta; class Pinopsida; order Pinales; family Pinaceae; genus Picea; species Picea mariana. The sequence continues at coordinate 72,184 of JASDQU010243569.1, forward strand.
GATATCATCCTGACATCACCAGAAGGAGGTGGGTAATCAAACGTACCCATCAAAGGTGGGAAGAAATGAACCCCCACATTAACGACACCGGGTTGTGGGTTATCAATCATTGGGATCATGGATCCCCCTGATGAAGGGTCGGGCCTGGAGAAGGACAATTGATCAATGGTTACAATTCGACCCTCGTGTGGAAACAACAATACCCGAAAAAATGTGGCAACCACTGCATGCATGGGATATGTCCAACTCATTCCTAACATCAAGTTGTAGTTGAGAGGCGCATCGATCACTTCAACTTAAATGCACATGGTATTCCCTCCTAACCACATGGGGAAAGAAGGGATGATTCCATGCGGTCTGAAAGAATGACCATTGAAAGAAGTAAGAAGAGTAGGCGACAGAGACAAAATGGGTTGGCCAATGGCCTTCCAACACACCAATGACATCACTCATGTCAAGGCTCCCTCATCAACCACCATGCTTCAAGTTGGTCATATCAAGCATGATCATTCCCGAATTATAGGTCTCAGCGGATCCTATGGAAACTATTAGAGCCTTTCTCTATGAAGGGAAACTCTGGAGGACCTTCAAAAAAGACATCATGCAAGGGGTTTGTGACAAATCCTCCACCACAGAGTAATTTTGGGCAGCCCTCACATTCAGATTATGAAAATATTTCTTGAACACCCCTTTTGGGATGTGTTTCATTGTTTCTCCCACCATCTTCTTGATCTTGAGAGGAATAGATGGGTTTATGGATTCTTTACACTTCTTAGAAGTTTTAGGTATTCTGTAATCGTGTTCCCTAGTCATGATGTAGGTGTCACCTTTCATCATATACATGTTCACGGATGAAGAATTACTAGAAGACAAAGGGGGTCCCTGACTACCTCCATTCATGCTCGAATAGACTTGAGTTAAATTTTTCCCATGAGGAAATGGGTTCGTTAACAGAACAGGTTGTTGTTGTGCCACTAAATGTTTTTCCTCCGCAAGTCGAGGGCACATGTGAGTTGGGTGGTATTTCATGCAAAGGTTACATGAATACTTAGACTTTATTTTCTCTCTGTTTCCCCTGCCAGTATTTTTGGTGGGTTTCTTATCCCCCTTACCCTTCTGTCGTTATTTCTTCTTTTCGCTAGGCTGTTGGTTGGCCTTCTGGTTTGTCAATTGCACACTATGTAAATATGATGTTTGAGTAGGGGTAGCAATCGAACCAGTGGTTTTTTTGGCCATTGTCTATTGTATCGACAATTGTTGAAATTGATTCGATAGTTGATCAGTGGGCTTTGCTTGTGACGAACTAGCGATGCCATCGGTGTGTGGTCCAGAATTGTGTCTGGTCTTGTCAAGAATAGACTATGGCACATATATTAAAACCTCGTAAAGTAAACCAGACATAGAGTATATCAGTTCTAGCTGTTGAGCTTTCATTATCGCCTCTTCCTATGAAAATACCCCAGATGTTGCAACGTCCTTTGATAAGTTGGGTACCGAAGACTTAAGCAACCACTACAATAGGAATGCTAGTGGAAGTAGTACTTTTATCAAACTCTTTTGATGCTGCCATTCTCGGATGTGATATGGGATATGGTCATCCTTTTTTTGATCAAATTTGTCCAACAATTTGGTGTTGGCATCGTATCTCATAGGTAATTGAAAATGGTTTAGAAAAACCATTGCCAATTCGCCAAAAGTAGAGTATCTTGAGCGGTCGAGCTTGATGTACCATTTTGTGGCACTTACGATAAGAGTGTGTTGAAACAAACACAATTGTACAGAGTCATCTCTCAACACATTGGATGAGCACCATAGGTTAAAGGTGGTCACATGATCTTCTGGATCTTTGTTAGGCTTACCTTCGAAATTTAGAATGTCCAAGGGAAACTTGGTCGGTATGAGAGGCCAACATGGATTGTGACAGATAGGGTCATTTAACAATATTGACAAGTTTGGAAAATGCAACGTTGCCAGAAAAGGTAGCTTGGGTTGTTGACTATGTATAGAAGGAAAGGAGACTAGAATTTGGCTGGCACTAGGTTGCCAAGAAAAGTTAGGTTGCTGACCAGGGTTCAAGTTAAAAACATGGCCCTGGCTAGCATTCAGATACTATTCTTGTTGAGACATCATCGATTGACTCTCATAGTAGGACATTGAGGGTTGGGAGGGGATTTCTCCCAAAACTGTGTTCCAAAGGTTATAGAAAGGGTTGCCCCCTTCTGATCTGACTGACATAGGTACAGAGCCTTGCCTAGGGTTCCATTGACCATGAAAGGGGTTTCCCCTGTTCGACATCGCTCATGAGGGGATTGATCCATGCCATGGATTCCATTGTCCTTGATAGGTGTTTTCCCCCTGTACAGGAATAGTACCCTGTGTAGTATTTTGTTGTCCAAAACCAGGGGTGCCCCCATACGAGATAGAAGATGACAAGAATGTGTTGAGCAAAGAGAATGAAAAAGAACCTATCAGCATGGTGTTGGAAGAAGGTCCTTGAATACCTTCTCTGAACAAGATTTAGTTCATGTTCAGCCAAACAGGGTCTTGAGAAGCGCCATCGAGCGAGGGGGACGAAGGAGGTATGTGACCTCAACCATAATGGAAATCTTTATAGGGGGATGAGGTGACCTCCATGGACCCTTGTAGAGGATCGTTTGAGCTCCCTGCCCCCAGACCCATGGTTTGTAAGGTGGAGTAGGTGAGGACTGAGTTCGTATCAAAGCCGAGCATCCCATATGAAAATGGAGGACCCGTCACACTCTATGTGAATGGTGCAGTGATCGTTTCCATATATAGAATAAGACCATTTCTCGAGGTAGAGGCGGTCGATACCATAATGGTATGGACCTGTGAAGGTGAGTTAGGAGGCGGAACACCTCGAGTGGTGGCAGTCGTAGAGGGAGTGTGAGGACTCCCTGACAAAGTAGAAAATTTTTCTTCCATTGATGCTTGAAGGACTATCTAACTCTCATGATTCATTACCCTTGGGGGGAAAACTTTTACCATGATGGGCGTCGACGAGTCAGTGATCGGAGGGTCATATGGACCGAGAGATTCTGCTCCAAGATTAGAAATATTTGATTCCTCTAGACATGAGTGTTCTCATCTCGGAGATGGCTCAGGCACAATTTCCTATGGCCTGGTCACCTCAAATGACCCTTGTTGGTCAATTCTTCACTGTAATGGTGGCAATGGTGGCTCCAAATTAACTGGCGACATGAACATAAGCTTTCACGACTGACGGGGCTCTTGATCTTCCACTTTGTGAGAAGATCAACGACACAGTAAGGATTTTTTAACGTCGAAGACCAAACACACACTAGAAAAGTTCCTATGAGATAAATCAAGAAAACCACTAAATGGTTGGAACAATATTTACACCAACCAACACTAGAGCAACTTACCAATGCAAGTGAAACTCAAACATGGAAGCACCCTCCGGGTATACTCTACAAAGTGTGGCCTTATGTGTGAAGATTTTCAGGTTCTATCAAGATTTCCTACTGGGTCTATCTTTGACCATAGTTAGGCTCTAAGTTTCAACTATTTGATAAAGTATTTTCTATTGTTTTATAACAACCAACAATCCAAGAACTTCTTGCTGATTTGTTAAAGTTATATTTGTGATTTTGGGTGCTCTAGCATGTAGTTTTAGTGACTAGATGTTAGAACATGCATACCAAAGTAAATATAACACACATATAGATATTTACAGTTGAAAATAAATAGATCTAAGAGACTAACACATGCATTTTTTTACATAGGTATTTTTGGTCAACATGACCCTGGATAAAACTCCCCGGGGAAAACTAGTTTGGAATATATATGTATATATGAGGAAAGTAGAAGATGAAATACAACAAGTGCAATATATAATCGAACCTGATACAATAGAAGCCCAAACTAAGCTGATATACAAGCCTAAAGTCTCCAAGTGTGCCTCAGTAAGGTGCACCCCACATACAAGCTGGAAAATCCACTGAAATTGTTGAAATTACTAAGACAATTGAGAAGGGGGGTGAATCAGTTGTTATTGTGCTTAAATAGTTTTAAGTCTATTAATAAATTATTAATCTCTCTTCAAGTGATCATCAACATTATACAACATATGGCCAATAAAATAATGAGAATTAGTCACACATAAGATATACACAGAGACAGATTTTCAAAAGGAAACCCATAAAGGGAGAAAACCTCTTCTTCTTCAAACTGATAGGTAGTCTTTTAAGTTCTGTACATCATTTATAATTGAGCACAAACTCAATGTGAGGCTACAACCTCTATTTTTCAAGATGCAACTTCCTGAGAGCACCAACTCTCTGTTTTCTCTAACACCCACTAGAAGGAAGCACCAACTCCCTGGTTTCTCTAGCACCAACTAGAAGGAAGCACCAACTCCCTGGTTTCTCTAGCACTAACTACAAGGAAGCTACAACTCCCTATGTTCAAGCACCCACTTGAACATCTAAGGACACCAGTCCTCCTTAGCACCTCCCAACCACCCTGAAATATGAATATGAAATACTGAAACCAATTACAGTGATATAGTGTTCAATAACAACTTACCAGTCTCATCATTGTTTTGCAATATTTTGCTACTCAGTCTTCCTCACTGTCTTCCAGCATGCATCTACTGCCCTTTCTGTTCTTTTGCCTTTTGTGCTCTCTGTAACATTCCAATTTAATGCACCTTTTGTATCCTATCCATTTTAGTTGCTACACCACCTCTTTAATTCCTCACACATGCATTACTTCACCTCAGCAGCAACAACCTCATCATTTCTTTGTGTCATGTTCTTATAGCTTCTGTGCTCCTTGTGCATGCAATATGCGCAATGCTTCTGCATCTCTTCATAGTGAGTGCTCTCTCTGATCATCATTATGACTTCTCATCTTCTCTGGCAATTTTCCCACGCGTTCATCATCACTGGATGTCATGATGAGATTGCTCAACCTCTCTGGCAGTTGAGACACTTCATCTTTTAAGTTACAGTCGATCTCACCCTCTCTATTTCAGATATAGGCTCCAACCCTCTTCCAGCTGTCAATTTCCCCTATGACCTATCTTCATCCCATTGGAAGATTCCCAGAGACTCTTCAACTCCTCAAGAAGAAACCATCAATGGTTTCTAGCAGTTACACTGTGAGGACCAAGATTAGCCCTCCGATTATGCTCAAATTCACCTAGACCATTGGATTAACTCTGAAGGGTATTATCGTTATTTACTCGTTTCACACTTTTGTAATTCAGAGATTTGCGATGAGACATCTTGACTCTCCATGTCACTAGCTCCTAAAATTAGCTTGGCTGCTCCAGCTCCCTCCTCTACGTGACCACAGGCAGTGATCATCGGTTATAGCGACAATTCACCTTTTCGGTATTTTGGCATTCATATGATCCAGTGTCTCAACACTCCCCGATGAAATCCCCTGAAATTATAAGGTGGAGCTCATCTACACTAGGTCCTTCCTCCATGTGACCACAAGCGGTGACCACAGGTTGCGTTAAAAGGCACTTCGAATTCATGATCTTCATCGACCTTGATCGACGTTCCACGATCTTGATGAATCAACGGTCCAAATCTTTTCATGATCTCACATCTCGTTGTTCCTTAGATGGAGGTTCTCATCACTCCAAGTTGTGATAGGTGAAACTCCAATATGGAGCTCAGATCGACAGTCCACATTCTTGGTGAATTGACGGTCCATATCTTATCATGAATTCGCATATTGCGATTCCTATGATGGAGGTTCTCGCCACTCCATGTCGTGAAAGGTGAAGCTCCGAGATGGAGCTTAGATTAGAAATCCAGAATCCTTGGTGATCTGACATTCAATATCTTTTCATGATCTCGCATATCATGAGTTTGAACCTCTTTAATTTTGATTTCCCAATCTGCGAAACTCTAAAATGGAGTCTTTGTGGTGCTCTGATTTTTCGCCACGCATCCTTTTGATCCAACAGTCCATGACTATCCTTTCTGACGTGGTTTGTCATATTCAACTCCTAGATCTGATGGTCTAGATCACACCTTGATCCAACGGTTAGGATCATTTTTCCATTTCGCATTTCGTGATTTCGACACTTCGCGATTTCTCCACTTCGCGATTTCGCCTTCTTATGATGAAGGGTCTCAAGCCTTCAAGTCCCAATCTACGAAACTCCGAAATGGATTCAGACCAACATGTTCCAACATTTTTCATTTCACCTCTTCTTTCTCTTTAATGAACGTGCAGGTTCTCCCTGATCCAACAATGGTCGGATCTTACGCTAAGATCTGATGCCTAAGATTTGTCCTCCTCTTCTGTGTGTTCTTCTTGTCTGAATTCATATCTGACGGTCATCAAGGATTCGAGATGGGGTACAACGATCACTGATGCTCCTCCTCTTCCATTATCACTATGTTGTTGATCATTTTGATCTTTGTCATCATTTTTCTTTCCATCAATGCACACTTTGATCCTGCCATCAATGAAAAGATCACTTTTCCTGTTAAACCTACCAACAATCCTCTGCACTATCTCTTCTGAACTTATCGAGCTTGATCTGCAGGGTCTTCCTAAAATACTTCTTCTTGTGCTCATGCCATCTTCTCTACTGTACATTCCATCAATGACAAGCATATGTTGCATGTTAAACATTTACCAACAATCTCCCCCTTTGGCATTGATGACAACTAAGGCACCCGAATTCTTTTCTCCCCCTTTGACATCAATGTCAAAGAGAACATGCTCCCCCTGAGTTGTTGCAGTAATTTTAGGAGGTATCAGATATTCAATCAATCAATACAAAACTCCCCCTAACAGGATGAAATTGCTTACATGTCAGATGGGATGACACCCATCTTCTGTCGGAGATAATCAAATGGTGTCTTGGCTAGGGGTTTAGTAAAGATGTCTGCTATATGTTCTATGGAAGGGATATAATTCAACTGAACAACTCTATTTGTGACTTGTTCTCTGAGAAAATGGTATTGTATTGGGATATGCTTAGTTTTGGAATGAAGAACGGGATTCTTGGAGACACTGATGGCACTAGTGTTACCACAGTGAATTGTAATCAGATCAATATAGTTTACCGTCAAATCTGCAAGAGTTTGAATCATCCACAATATCTGAGTACAACAAGTAGCAGCAACAATGTTCTCTGCTTCTACAATTGATAAGGATATAGACCCCTGTTTCTTACTAATCCATGCTACCAATGAGTCTCCCAGGAAGAAGGCACCTCGACTGGTGCTCTTTCTTTCATCTACACAATTTACCCAATCTGCATCTGAATAAGCAGTCAACTGAAAATTATAATTTTTGGGATACCACAGACCATAATTCATTGTTCCCTTCAAGTATTTGAATATGCTTTTCACAGCTACCAAATGACTTTGTTTAGGAGCAGACTGATAACGACCTACCATTCCAACAACTTGCATTATATCAGGACAAGATGTTGTGATGTACATAAGACTACCTATCATTGATCGATATGTCCTTTGATCAACATCGAGTGAAATGTCATCTTTACTGAGCTTGAAACCAACCACCATGGGTGTACTAACAAGAGAGGAGTCCTCCATCTGAAATTTATTCAACATCTCTTTCAAGTATTTTTCTTGAGATATAAAAATTCCTGCAGAACTCAGTTTTACTTGTAAGCCAAGAAAATATGATAGTTCTCCTATCATGGACATCTCAAATTCTATTTGCATAGGGTTAGCAAACCACTGGACAGATGATTCATTAGTGGACCCAAAAATAATATCATCTACATAAACCAAAACAACTAATTAATTATCCCCTTCAGACTTAATGTAAAGGTTGTTGTCAAGAGTACCTTTCTTGAATCCTTTATCTTGTAAAAATTTATCCAATCTAGAATACCAAGCTCGTGGTGCTTGTTTCAGTCCATATAAGGCCTTCTTTAGATTGTAAACATTATTAGGATTATCGGTCAATCAGAATCCTTTAGGTTTCTCC
>JASDQU010243571.1:8595-19598 GCA_032191745.1 Picea mariana
TCACGCAAAAGAAACACAAGTTAGTGAGTGGCACCCTTGGAGCATGTGGTGCATCTTGAAGGGCATGTCGCGCAAGAGAAACAACCAGGGCGAGTGGCACCCTTGGAGCACATGGTGCGTCCTGAAGGGCACGTCGCATTGATGTTGAAGAAAGAACAAACTTATATGGCCCTAAGACATGTAACACCTTAAGAAATTATTAAAACGACTTCCCTAAATAATTGTCGCCCAGTTAAGAATCTAAACCTAAGTCTAAAACTTCTCTAGGGTAAAATTTTGTTTAGCCTTAAGAAAAAGACTCTATAAAAGTAAAAATAAAGATATAAACTAAAACCCACTTAAGTAATAGTTTAGTCTTCTTAAATTTAGAGGGTAAAATGAAGAGAGGAATAATTTAATTATTATCCGTGGTTTTAAATTTGTAAAGAGGAAATAAATAATTAACTTGTGGAAGTATAAAGAGATTTTAAATTAATAATAAAGGAAAAAGAGTAAATAGTGCAACTGCCATTTTGGCTCTAATAAAAAGGGGAGAGAAGGGAATAATAAGAATTAGGAAACTAAGTAATGGAGGAAACATAATGAAGGAAAGTTGAGAACTTATGGTAAAAAGTGAGGTCAACATAGTAAGGAATCTGCAATTAAGAACCTTCTTATTTGAGCTAATTTAGCAACTTCATTTTTAGGGAAATTATTTAAAACATGTAAGGGGATATAGGAACACCTAGGAGGAAATTTAGGAGCAACTCTAGGTGGGTGAGAGGATTGAGTAATTTAATAATTTAAAGAAAATAATTATCTGAGGAAAGAGGGGGATGGACGACACTTGTGCGAAGGAGAATATTTAGAATATTTTTATTAAAACTTAATTAAAATGTGATTTAGGGAAAGTGGAGGTTGGAAAAAATCTATAAAAGAAAGGGAATATGAGAAAGAAGGGGATCAACTGTTAGCATAATGTTACACTGCCGGAATTGTGACTTGACTGATTACTTGTGGGGAGTTGGGATTTTCCAGCTCGGATAGGAGTGGTAGCTCAGCCTTGCGAGGCAAGCTGGGAAGCTAGACATACCATATGGATAGTGTGTGGCCCCTTTGCGGCTCGGGGGGCTAAGGGGGAAGTAGGGTACCCCTAGCGATTGGCTGGGAGGTACCGGTGTAGTCTCTACAGTCAGCGAGCGGGAGCGGCACGGACCGCGGGGTCATCATTCGAGGCAGGAGTTAAGGAAACGGTATGTTTTTCATTTGCATGATAGAAGGTATTAGGACCTTAGCCCTCTCTTATTGTTATCAGCATTTTTGTATTGGCATTGTGAGATGAAAATACTTAACTTCAACGACTTGGGTTCTTGTTGGATTAATTGGTTTCTTGCCTTGCTCTTCGGCGATTGTAATTGTGGGATAGTTATAAAAATATTACTTCTTACTCTGTTGTTGCATCTCGGTATTAGATAAAAGAATTTTATGATCTCGGCATTGCCTACCTTCCTTGGATCTGTGTGATCTCCCGTTGTGCCTTGCGTTTGTTGTCTGCGTTTTTACCTTTGCCGTGGGCATTTTTATTTTGCCATGGGCGTTTTTACATTGCCATGGGCGTTTTTACTTTACCATGGGCGTTTTTACACTACCGTGGGCATTTTTACACATCACTGTGGGCGTTTTTATGTTGATGGGGGCGTTTTACATCACTGTGGGTGTTTTACACATCACTATGGGTGTTTTTATGTTGGTGGGGGTGTTTTACATCACTTTGGGCATTTTACACATCACGGTGGGCTTTTTTATGTTGATGGGGGCGTTTTACATCACTGTGGGCATTTTACACATCACTGTGGGCATTTTTATGTTGATGGGGGCGTTTTACATCACTGTGGGCATTTTACACATCACTGTGGGCGTTTTTATGTTAATGGGGGCGTTTTACATCATTGTGGGCGTTTTACACATCACAGTGGCCGTTTTTATGTTGATGGGGGAGTCTGCGAGGTACCCATGATGTTTGTCAATTTCTGTTCATTTCCACTTCAGTAATTTCCATTGGATGCTGTGAATTTAACGGTTGTTTCTGATTTTTCCCCCTTGATCGCTGCCCAGTTAATTTCGTTTCCTGAATTTTTTCTGTTTGGTTACCAATTTGACGCATGCGTGAGCTACCTCCTCTGACAACTCCTCGCCCGGTCATAGGATATTCTTGTTCATGGCATAAAGAACGTCAACACTCTTCTATTTCCCTATCGGGAAATATCTACCCACAGCTTCCTTCGCGCAACTTCCCTTAGTTCACTTGTCGGGAAATCGGAACTCGCAGCTTCGTGAGCTCACTGTCGATCACTATACTTTCGAGTCCCCAAGACCCGATGTGTCAGTCAATCGCTGACTTACTCCCTCCGCTGTCGGGACTTCGCTCTATCACGTTCTCGCAACTCGCGATACCAAATACTTGAGTTTCCAACCTCTGATACACGAGACGCCGAAGTGCCGAACCTCACGATATCGCTCCCTCGTGGCTTCACCACTCGTGAGATGAAATAACTCCTACCCCGACTCCCGAGGCCCGAGACGCCGATACTCGCAATATCGCTACCTCGCGACTTCGCTACTCGCAAGGTCAAATAATTTCCCCGTCGACTCCCGATGCCCGAGATGCCGAACCTTCGATGGTTTATGCCACCTGTCCTCCACTATCTCCGGAGGCCCACACTACTTACATAGCTGTCGGAATATCGCATCTCGCTATATCACAACTTCCGCTGCGTAGATTTGGAGTCTCACCTCACGAACTCCCGATATGCCGATCCACGAGTAGAACCAACGCTCCTCGTGATCCTGATCGACGCCTCCTGCCCTCCTGAGCTTCGAACCTTTTCCACACCTGCACTGTAACCTCCTTGCACCTCGCAAGATCCAATGACCCACGGAACTTCAAAAAATCTCCTCGAAGAATTTCGTCCATCCGTTTCTTCCTTATCCAATCCACGAAATGATGAGTCGTTCTTCCACAGAACTCGTCACCTTGCGCACAAACCTTCGGCGTTTCTTGCAAACCTTCCAGGCCTGACTTTCTTGCTTGTCCTTCAACGGATTTGAAGGCCTATCCCTCCTGAACTTCCATGACTTCAAATCTCTCAGAAAGAACTCTTGCACGCACTCCTTGCGGCAAATCTTCAACCACGACTAAGTGTTGAAGCCTTCGATCGTGCGCACTCCTGCAGCAGAAATCTTTCAATCCCTCTACTCAGAATCGCAACTCTGAGTCTTAGCCTAGCCTGCGCACGCCTTGCATGGATCCGGTGCCAAATCTACACATCTGAGATGAATGAGAACAAAAGTAACTCTAATTGAACCCTTCTGTCAGCGCACTCCTTGCAGACAATTCAACTGCACTCTTTGCAGGAATCTCTTGGATCAATTAGAGAAACAATTGAAACTCATTCACATTCCCTCTCAGACTTATATTCAACCATGAAATCACATACACAGCATATAAAAGCAAATGTATGGCAGAAAGCAAACATTTATGAGCATAACATCGTAAATATACAAAGAATAACACAAACCATGAAATTGAATCAAAGTTTTTTCTATTAATTCAATGTCTGTACATGGGTGTTCTTCATACAGTTCTCTATGTGCTCTTCTCTTCTGAATGCTCTCAATTGATAATGTTGCTTCATGATGTTACAATGTACAATGAGGGTGTCTATATCCCATTTCCCTCTTGCACTCTAAAGCTATCAAATCTAAATTAAACTCCTATCTACCAGCATTAACTATATTAAATGTCGACTATCTACTTAAGGACGAGAGCTATTCGCTCAAGGTCCATTTACAATATACAAAGTGCGCTTCATTCAATCCACACATTAATGTTTGCGCAACAATATCAAGGTGTTCTCAAAATTTGTGCTGGCGCTGTCCAGCTGTCTTCCGCTTCACGCTGGCTCGCTTGACATGGGCGATGCTCCTGCATCATACTCCTCGGCTTGAAAAATTTCATGGGCTCTTGTCCATGATCTCCTGCACGGTCTGTCCATGCTTCTGTATCACTACTTCTCTCTCCCAGCTAGCATCTTCCACTGGGTGATTCTTCCACTTGACCAGATACTCGAAGTATTCTTTTCTTCTGGTCTTCTTACCCACTCTCTTGTCCAGTATGCACTCCATCTGTGGCTTCTCTACAACTGGTAATTGTTTCATCCACTGGATTATTGGCTCTTTAGTTCCAGTCTTTATTTCTCCATCTCTATATGGGTATAGGCCTGCGATATTGAATATCATAGATATCTGGATGCCATCCGGCAACTCAATCTCATAAGCATTTTCTCTGAATTTCTTCAGGACTCTGCATGGCCCGATTTTCTTCATTTTCAATTTGTTATATGTTCCCCTCGGGAACCTTTCCTTCCTCAAGTGAGCCAGAACTAGATCACCAACTTCAAACTGAAGTTGTCTCTGATGTTGATCTGCTTTGCGCTTATATTCCTGGTTCGAATCCAGCAGTTGCTGCTTCACCCTGCTGTGAAGTTCTTTCATCGCTTCAGTGAATTCTTCTGCACTAGCGCTGCTAGTAGCAGTCTGTTCTAAATATCGCAATTCAGAAACTCCTCTCAGTTGCATCCCATATACAACCTGAAATGGACTTTCCCCTGTACTCCGATTCACTGAGTCGTTGTATGCGAACTCTGCTTGTGGAAATACGCTATCCCAGCTACTATGGTGCTCTATCACCAAGCTTCTCAACAAGTCTCCCAGATTTCTGTTGACCACTTCCATTTGTCCATCTATCTGAGGATGATACGTAGAACTAAACGCCAAGTTAGTTCCTAGCTTCTTCCATAAGGTCCTCCAAAAATTCCCTATGAATTTGGTGTCCCTGTCTGAAACTATACTTTTCGGCAATCCGTGAGGTCGAATGACCTCTTTGAAAAACAGATTTGCGATGTGAGTCGCATCACTGGTCTTTTGGCATGGTATGAAGTGTGCCATCTTTGAAAACCTGTCCATGACCACAAATATTGAATCAACACCTCTTTGCGTCCTCGGCAAACCCAATACTAAATCCATGCTTATCACCTCCCATGGCCTTTCTGGTATGGGCAATGGCTGATAAAAACCTGCATTCTTCTTCCTCCCTTTCGAATGCTGGCATACCCTGCATCTGTCAATGAACTTCTTGACATCTGCTCGCATTCCTGGCCAAAAATATGATTCGCTCAACTTCGCAAACGTTTTGTCATGGCCAAAATGTCTTGCCAATCCACCACTGTGTTTTTCCTTCAACAGGTTCTCCCTCATGGAGCATTTCGGAATGCACAATTGATTGCCTCTGAATAGAAATCCCTCCTAGATCATTTAATCTATCCAAGGGCTTCTGTCTCTAAGAACTGGATTCTCAATTGCTTCATATGCTTTTGCAAAATCTGCATCATCTGCATACATGTCCCTGAGATTTTCAAAACCCAAAGTTTTGACTTGGAACTCCTACAACAACAAACATTTCCTGCTCAAAGCATCGGCCACTTTGTTAGCAGTACCCGAAATATGCTTAATCACAAATGTGAAATTCTGCATATACTCTACCCATTTTGCATGTTTCTGATTCAACTTTCCCTGTTGAGTCACAAACTGCAATGCATGATTATCACTGTACAATACAAATTCCTTCGGGATCAAGTAATGCCTCCACTTCTTCAGTGCTTGTATGATAGCATAAAATTCTTTATCATACATGGAGTATTTCAATTTCTCTTCATCCAACTTCTCACTGAAATATGCAACTGGTCTGTCTTCCTGACTCAAGACCGCTCCTATGGAAAATCCACTTGCATCACATTTCACCTGAAATGTCTTATGGAAATCCGGCAACACCAACACTGGTTGCTCTGTGATCTTTCGCTTCAACAAATTAAAGCTCTTCTCAACCTCAGTTGTCCAGTGAAAAGATTTATGCCGCTTCTTCACTGTATCCATCATCGATGCACTAATTCCACTGAAATTCCTGATGAATTTTCTGTAGAAACTAGCCAAACCATGGAAACTTCTCACCTTGAATACATTCCTCGGTGATGGCCAATTCTTAATCAATTCTACCTTATCCGGGTCCATCCTCAACTCATTAGTCGAAATAAAAAAACCCAAATAAATGAGCTTTGTCTTCATAAATGAGGACTTCTTCATATTAATCAACAGTTTCTCCTGCTGTAGCTTTCTCATCACTATGGCCAAATGTTTCAAGTGTTCAGCCTCTGATTTACTGTAAATCAGTATGTCATCCAGATACACAATGACGAACTTCCCGATGAACTCCCTCAGGACTTCATTCATTAACCTCATAAAGGTACTTGGCGCATTCGTCAAACCAAACGGCATGACTAGCCATTCATATAATCCTTCATTGGTTTTGAAGGCTCTCTTCCACTCATCGCCTTCTCTCATGCGAATCTGGTGATATCCGCTTTTCAAATCTATCTTTGAAAAATAATTTTCCCCACTTAGGCAATCCATCAGATCATCCATTCTTGGCAGTGGAAACCTGTACCTGATGGTTATTTTGTTGATCGCCCTTGAGTCAGTGCACATTATCCAACCTCCATCTTTCTTCGGACTGAACACTATTGGAACAGCACATGGACTCAAGCTTTCTCTGACCAATCCTTTGTCCATCAGCTCCTGGACCTGCTTCTTGAACTCCTCATTTTCTTGCGTCATTAACCTGTACGCGGATTTATTTGGAAAACTAGCTCCTGGTATGAGGTCTATATGATGACTCACACTCCTCATCGGTGGCAACGAATGAGGTAATTCATCCACTATGATGTCAGCGAACTCTCCCAATAGTTCCTGAACTTCATCTGGTAGATCATCCACTCTTGTGCTAGTCAGAACAACCCTTGGCTTTCTGACCACAAAGAATTGTGGATCTTCATTCTTCTCAACCTCCGTAAGAAGTTCCTTCCCACTCATGAGAAGTATTGTGTTGCTTACTTCTGGCTTCACCTCCTTATCCTTTATCGGAAGCAACATATGGGTTCTCCCATTCTTCTCTAAACTATATGTGTTTATTCTCCCATCATGAATCACATTTCTATCATATTGCCATGGTCTACCCAGCAATAAATGACATACTTCCATGGGAATAACATCACACAGAATCTTATCGTTATACTCTCCTATCTTAAATTCAACCAAGCATTGCTTAGTAACAGTTACCTGTTGTCCTTTCTGTAACCATGAAACTCGGTATGGGCTTGGATGATCAGTCATCTCCAGCTCCAGCTTTTCCACCATCTCTGTGGATACGAGATTATCCGTGCTACCACTATCAACAATGACCTTGCACACCCTATCCTTGGTCTTGCAAGTTGTTCTGAATAGTCTGGTCCTTTGAACTGAGCTCTCCACCTCCTTCTCAGGTGTCAAAAGGACTTTATGCATCGCAAGCGATCTTCCACCTTCTGCGTCCTTTGTCTCAACATCACACCTCTGCGCCTTAGTGATGTGAGATTATCCTCCATCCTTCTTTTTCTCTGGACACTCGTAAGACTTGTGCCCATTCTTTCCACATGTAAAACGTGTGATTACTCCACCTCTTCCTCTACCTCGACCTCTAGTACAAGGAAGAGTGTTTGCATCAGCATAATCTCCCCGCTGATCATATTGTTGTCCTCTCTATTCAACATGTGGCCCTCTCTGTGAGGTTCCACCTCTTTCAAATTTACCCTGAGGTTTCTTCCATTCCTCCTTGGGCTTCTGGAATTTGTCCTGGGCAACTACTTTGCCTTTGGCTGACTTCTGCCTCGCCCTCGCTGACCTTGCTTTTGGCTCAGCTTTTCTTCTGCTTTCAGAGCCATCTGATAAGAATCCTCTACCGTCCTGATGGTAACCATACTTAATTCATCCTGAATCTCATATCTCAGACCATTCAGATATCTGGCAACTTTCTCATCATCACTCTCCCGATGACCTCCTCTGATGTTTAGTCGATAGAATTCCTCAGTGTATTCTTTCACTGTCATCAGTTTCTGTCTCAGGTTCTTCATTCGCCTGAACAGAGTGATTTGATAATCTCTTGGGATGAATTTTGCCTTCATCTTTGCAATCATTCGATCCCAGCTTTTGATCTTTTGCTTGCCTTTGCAGCGTCTATCTGCTTGTAGCTCATCCCACCATAGTGTTTCCTGTCCCTTCAAGCGTGTGACGGCATGCTTGACTTTCTTATCCTCTTCGATATCCTCATAATCGAAGTATGTGTCGAGAGCTCTAATCCAATCTAGTAGCTCTTCTGCATCCATATTTCCTTCATAGACTAGAATGTCCATTTTTGCCTTTGCACCCATTCTGGTAATGGCTTTGATCAACCGCTCGGTTGATGCATCTTCTGCTGTGACCTCTCCTTCTTCATGTCCAGCCTCCTCTTCAACTTCAGAATCAATCAGATCCCCTGCACCGACTCCGCGTCTTTGTGCTGTCTCCATGTCTTCGAGTCTTGCTCGGAGATCTCTCATCTGCCTTTCCATTTCTAGATTTCCTGCCGGCCTACCTCTTCTCCACACCTCCCTATCTTCTGGGTCAGGTGACTACATTTCTCTTCTCGGCGGCATGGAGAATTCTCTCTCTCTACCACAGAAAGAAAAGAACAATTCTCGCTCTAATACCACTTGACGCAGGGGCGAGCTACCTACTCCGACAACTCCTCGCTCGCTCACAGTATCTTCTTGTTCACGGCCCGAAGAATGTCAAGGCTCTTCTATTTCCCTATCGGGAAATATCTACCCACAGCTTCCTTCGTGCGACTTCCCTTTGTTCACTTGTCGGGAAATCAGAACTCGCGGCTTCGTGAGCTCACTGTCGATCACTATAATTTCGAGTCCCCGAGACCCGATGTGTTAGTCAATCGCTGACTTACTCCCTCCGCTGTTGGGACTTCGCTCTATCGCGTTCTCGCAACTCGCGATACCAAATACTTGAGTTTCCAACCTTCGATACACGAGACGCCGAAGTGACGAACCTCGCGATCTCGCTCCCTCACGGCTTCACCACTCGCGAGATCAAATAACTCCTACCTCGACTCCCGAGGCCCGAGATGTCGATACTCGCAATATCGCTACCTCGCGACTTCGCTACTCGCGAGGTCAAATAATTTCCCCGTCGACTCCCGATGCCCGAGATGCCGAACCTTCGATGGTTTATGCCACCTGTCCTCCACTATCTCCAAAGGCCCACACTACTTACGTAGCTATCGGAATATCGCATCTCGCTATATCGAAACTTCCGCTGCGTAGATTTGGAGTCTCACCTCACGAACTCCCAATATGCCGATCCACGAGTAGAACCAACGCTCCTCGTGATCCCGATCGATGGCTCTTGCCCTCCTGAGCTTCGAACCTTTTCCACATCTACACTGTAACCTCCTTGCACCTCGCAAGATCCAATGACCCACGGAACTTCACAAAATCTCCTCGGAGAATTTCGTCCGTCCGTTTCTTCCTTATCCAATCCACGAAATGACGAGCCGTTCTTCCACAGAACTCGTCACCTTGCGCGCAAACCTGCGGCGTTCCTTGCAAACCTTCCAGGCCCAACTTTCTTGCTTGTCCTTCAACGGATTTGAAGGCCTATCCCTCCTAAACTTCCATGACTTCAAATCTCTCAGAAAGAACTCTTGCATGCACTCCTTGCGGCAAATCTTCAACCATGACTAAGTGTTGAAGCCTTCGATCCTGCGCACTCCTGCAGCAGAAATCTTTCAATCCCTCTGCTCAGAATCACAACTCTGAGTCTTAGTCTATCCTGTGCACGCCTTGCACAACTTCAGTGCCAAATCTTCACTTCTGATATGAAAGAGAACAAAATCTAACTCTAATTGAACCCTTCTGTCAACGCACTCCTTGCGGACAATTCAACTGCACTCCTTTTAGGAATCTCTTGGCTCAATTAGAGAAACAATTGAAACTCATTCACATTCCCTCTCAGACTTCTATTCAACCATAAAATCACATACACAACATATAAAAGCAAATTTATGGCAAAAAGAAAACATTTATGAGCATAACATCCTAAATATACAGAGAATAACACAAACCATGAAATTGAATCAAAGCTTTTTCTATTAATTCAATGTCTGTACATGGGTGTTCTTCATACAGTTCTCTGCGTGCTCTTCTCTTCTGAATGCTCTCAATTGATAATGTTGCTTCATGATGTTACAATGTACAATGAGGGTGTCTATATCCCATTTCCCTCTTACGCTCTAAAGCTATCAAATCTAAATTAAACTCCTATCTACCAGCATTAACTATATTAAATGCCGACTATCTACTTAAGGACAAGAGCTATTCACTCAAGGTCCATTTACAATATACAAAGTGCGCTTCATTAAATCCATGCATTAATGTTTGCGCAACAATATCAAGGTGTTTTCAAAATTTGTGCTGGCACTGTCCAGCTGTCTTTTGCTTCACGCTGGCTCGCTTGACGTGGGCGATGCTCCTGCATCACAATTGTTAGCCGCCGAAATAAAATTTATGTGGCCAGTGGTGTAAGTCTGATGTTATGGAATTGGATGACTCCTTTTATTTAATGCAATTTTATGTGGTATAGCAGAGCCAAGTTCAATGCCCTTCCATTTATTTATTATTATTCCATAAATAAATAAATAGAAGGGGGAGTCTGCGAGGTACCCACAATGTTGATGGGGGAGTCTGCGAGGTACCCACAATGTTGATGGGGGAGTCTGCGAGGTACCCACGATGTTTGTCAATTTATGTTCATTGCCACTTGGGTAATTGTTTTTGGATGCTACGAATTTAACGGTTGTTTATGATTTTTTCCCCTTGATCGCTGCCCAGTTAATTTCATTTCCTGAATTTTTGTTGTTTGGTTGCCAGTTGTTAGCCGCCGAAATAAAAGTTATGTGGCCAGTGGTGTAAGTCTGATGTTATGGAATTGGATGACTCCTTTTATTTAATGCAATTTTATGTGGTATAGCAGAGCCAAGTTCAATG
>JASDQU010243571.1:22032-37232 GCA_032191745.1 Picea mariana
TCATAATTTATTTTTATTTTTATCAGTATTTCCACACATAATGGACCTCAGTTGGGCTGGGGAACATTACATTATGGTATTAGAGTTTTTGGTTTAAATAATGGACCCATGTGGGCCAAGAATCAATGCAAATTTAGTAAAATTTGTTGTTATAGATTTCGATTTGTGTAAATTTCGAGGAAAATGGTGACCAGGGCAAAATCCCCAAATTTGTGAGCAAATTCTGGTTGGTTTTTCCTTATAGCCATCAAAGAGAGGTCTAATGGGGTAAATCTACAAAGTTACTTATTTAAAATTTGACTTGGAAGGTCAAATTTCACATTTTAATGGTCATTGTAGAATTTGGGAAAAATTTGACGGATCAATGGCCAAGATCTATTTTCGGTATTTTGCAAAAGAAACAAATCGATTGCCATGATTCATTTTTGCACATTGGAAAAGTTAAAAAATCGACGATAGAGATTCATTTTGGGGGGTTTGTAAAATGGATCAGATCAACGGTCGAGGCTTGTTTGTTGATTTGGGAAAAGTTTGGTGAGTCAACCGTTAAGGTCATTTTGAATTGGAGATCGACGATCCAGATTCATCTAAGATTTGGTTGCAAATTTCTAAGTGTTGGAGTTCACTAAAAGAATTCACCGATGGTCAATGGTAATATAAGAGAGATTGCAAAGAAATTTTAGTTTGCTAACAGAATTCATCGATGGCCGATGATCAGATCGACGGGTTTGGAGAAGAGTTTGGTTTGGCCAAAAGAAATCTTTGATGGTCAATAGTCGATGATTAAAGTTCGATGAATTTTGTAATAAAGTGGTTGTTGAGGAAATTCATTGATGGTCGATGATCGGGGTTTGGAGAGATTTGTGGGAAATCTTGGTTTCTAAGAGAAATGACTGATGGTCTATGGTTGATGATTGGGTCTCAAGGAGATTCACGAGCACGTTTGGTTTTCCAAAGGGAATCGTCAATCATCTATGTAGTGCTAGAAATCAACGGTCCATATTGTTTCGAGTCGAAGATCAACGATGGAGATTCATTCATGGGCCTGGGGAAGGTTTAGCAGATCAACAACTGAGATTTCACTCGATTGAGATTGACAACTCAAATTAAAAGATTGTTATAATAGTAAAAAAAATCATTTTTTATGAAATTTTTAGGTTTTTGAAGGTCTTAAACTTGCGGGGTGATTTTTAATCCCCAGGTTTTCTAAGGTCTATAACGATTTACTCTAGGCATGAAACAAAGATCGTATGAGAAAGTGACAACTGAAATGGTTAAGGTAAAATTTTGGCACCAGTTTGCTTCCAAAGGGCATAACTCCTTGCTCAAAAGTATGTTTGAGACATAGGAGTAGTATATGCAAATATTATGAGCCATAGAAGGAATCCATGGAGCTATATTTGGAATCTGGGTACGTAAAAATATGCAGGAAGAGAAAGAAGACACATGTAGCATATATGGATAAAATGTAAAACAATCAAAACTTCTACGGTTCTACGGGCCATAACTAACAATCAAGAGCCCGGTAAAGGGTGAAAATTTGGCAGATCATTCAAAAGGTAGTCATGGTCATACCTAATTGACCTTTTGTTAAAATCCCAAAGGAGTTGGTGTAGGGATGCATGAATAGGGCCAAAATTGCTAAGCCAAGAGAAAGTGCAAAGGGGAAAAGTTGTCATTTCCATATTATTGTAGATTTTGACTAGAACATTAGTTTGACAATATGAGAGTTGTTGTGAATTTAGTGTTGGCATTATTATCTATGTCACATAGAAAATTTTTCTTAATTCCCAATAGATTTACCTCTGTAAGTGGAAAAACTTGGTGTTTGAGATTATTTGCACCAAGGAGAAAGGTGCACAAAAGAGGTAAATTGACAATATTAAATTTCCTATAAATTTTTGCTATGTGCTCAAAATTGAGCAAGAAAGTAGTCAGTGGAAAGATATTGGATAGGAGAATCTATATATCCACTCAAAATTTAATTTTGAACAAAAGAATTCTTAAGGAATCATAAGGAAGGTCACTGGTGAAGTTGAAGGAAATCATTGAACATAATGGAAATTTCAGGAAGCCATAACTTTTGGCTCAAAAATCATATTGAAGCATGTGTATGGTCATTGGAAAAGTAATCCAGAGGAAAGAATGATGGAAGGCCAAATTTCTCTAGGGGAGCATCAGGTTGATCCATAAGGTTGCAGTAAAAGTGGGATTGGATTCCATGGACCATGTAATTACTCAATGTGAAGATTTTTCCAAATAATGTCAAAATTTGGAGGAACTTTCCCAGAGGATAGAGGTGAGTGCCAAAGGTAATGGATTAGGTAAGGAAGAGTGTAGATTCTCATGATATTTCCTATGCATAAGTATAGAGGCACATATGAAGTGAAATGAACTAATAATGGGAAAAGGGGGTTGAGCTTATTAGCAGGGCATTGTTAATAAGAAAAGAAACACTCAAGTAGAGAGTGTTGTGTGAAAGGATTGCTAGCACGAGGATAAGATTCCACAAATGAGGATTGTGTGGTTCTACTCTATATTAATCCCAGGGTCCATTGGATAGGGAAGTAGGTAAATCTTGTGTAGTTGGTTGAAGCATTAAAGAGATACAAAGGGAAGTACAAGTCTGCAGAGAATTGTAGAGAAGGTGATGCAAGATTGACAAAGGAATGACTCAAGAAGAGCAGATAAATATTAGTATTCAACTATTACAAAATATGAATGACTTGCAAAGGAAATCCAATAGAGGTTCTCACGCAAAGCACGATACAGTAGGTGAAGAATGTCATTTGCATGCATAGGGTGTTAAGGAGAACCCCATAGCCTTGAAAGTAGAAATGTAGTGAAGGCTGCAAAGCTTGCTACAAGATAAGGAAAAAGGGTATCATGAGATGAGGTGTGACTCATAGAGTGTATGAGCCATGTATATGTGCAAGCATAGGAATGCAATAAAAACAAATTGTTAGATATGATCTAGCAACTTTTGTCTAAAAGCACTACGAACAAGATTTTTTCCTCTATTATCAGAGTGTGTAGCAGATGAAGGATACATGTGCAAATGGAGGAGTGTAGCATTCCATTTGGATCAAAGTGGTATTGAGTGTTCAAGTAGTGCTTCATAGTGAATCACTCCATGAAGTGAAAAATGGAGTTTAAAATTGAGCAAATCCATGGATGGAAAATGATATTAGAAATATGACATAAAAGAAATATTTCAGAATGTTGAAATGTCACTCAATGATAATGTTGTTTCAAGATTGGTTTGGTCAAGGAAATGGAGAGTGGTTAATTAGAGTGGGGAGTGTTAATATTCAACTATTGTAGTGCATGTTACACCATTATGAATATTGGTAATTTTATCCAAATGTTGGGACAATATTCCTTGCATAAAGGAAGCAATTGTGAGATGGAAACACTACTGGATCTAGTGGCTGGAAATGTAGAATAGCCAAGTGGAGATTGGCTAGAAGGTTTGGAACAGGGGCCAATGGTGCATAGTTAAGAAGAATGGCAGTGCACAGGGAAACACGGTTCTACAAGAAATTAAAGGATAGCCATCTACAACAACAACTAAATAAACAAATAAAGCTAAAATAAATATGCACTGGAGTGCATGATAGAATTGATGCATGGTGCATATAAGAAAGATAGAGTACATGTGAATGAAATAGGCACAATGTGATTAATTTTTTAATGCATATTGATGTGCATGGGTGGATGTAGACATGCCTAGACATTATATGGCATGAGTGTGAACTAAGAGTAGTTTGCTAATATATATATATATATATATATATATATATATATATTGTGATATTTGAGTATGGCTAATGATGGATTGTGTATCCAAGAAAAACATTATAGCATGGCTGAGAATGATGTTGAGTATGTTGTTGTTGCATATGAAATCCATCCATATGAAGACAAAGGAGTATGGTAAGAGTGTTGGCCAAAGAGAATTAGTGAATGGAGCCAACAAGTTTCTACAAAATATCAAATGATCAGGTATCATCAAGTAATTTGATAACAACCATGCAAATATGCATTTGGTTGCTTATGTTGCATAAAATGATGAAGGGAATTGAGGTAAGAATTCCCTTAGTTAAATTTCAATATTTGGATTGATGTGTAAAGGTAGAGAGGATTGGAGGTACAAATGTTTAATGCTTGAAAGATTTTATATACATTAGTGGTATGTTATGTTGGTTAAGAGATCATAACCAAGTCTAGTAAGGAGATATATTCATGCTATAACAATGAATGAAAATAAAAGAATCCATGTGTGAGGCCATGTTGTGGTTGGATATGGAAAGACTATAACGCCATACAAATGCTTAATGGTCTTCCCCTATATAACCAATGTTTGGATTGGAACCTCTTTGCCAACACTGAATAACACAAAGGGATCATGTTCTTAGTGTTGTATATGGGTTGAAGAAGAAGGTATCCGAACAATTGAACAAGTAATTGGGAATGACTTGTATGATGTGTTAAGGAGTTGGATAGACTTTCCAACTCACATGGTGGAATCTGTGACATGGATATGTGGTATTTTGAAGTCAATGAAAGAATGCATTATGTAGATGTGGCCATGGGCATTGGCACATTGGTTTTAATTATTAGTAATGTTTGATTGCATTACGAGGAGCTTGGTATGCTAGATAATGCATGTGCAAGGAATGATAGTTTCGTTCTATTTTAATATGAACACTATTTGGAAGTGATTGAATTGTAGAGTAATATAATTCAAAAATCACTTCACAGGCTGATTGCAAGCGTTGCAATGAAATGATAATGTACATGAATATTGACAATTGGTTTGGTTGAATGAAAGTTGAGAAAACTGTAAGAAAATGTTCTTGGACATGGAAATGGTGTAATCCCATGAAAAATAATGATTTTTGTTGTTGTAAGAGCTAAACAATTATGAGCAGAAAACTCATGCTTTGGAAATTATCTTTTCCTATATAAAACATATTTTGAAAATTGATAAGTGAAATTGTTATTATGATGTCTCATATAGAATGTATGTGCATGATATATATGAGATAATAGCTATTGAATCCAAGAAATCTCGAGAAGAAGGATACTATTAGGACACTAGAAACCTATGATCCCCATAGGTTACATATTTCCAGTGAGATTCTAACAATAAGTTTACACTCTCCATCCATGTGAAAGCCTTGGCAAGATGGATCGCCCGAGGCATTGTGTAGTAGAAAAGAGATTCCTGATCCTAGAGGGTGAGTATAGCAAGGAAGAGGAAACTTAACAATACATATGGCATGGTGGTTAGAATCATGTGGGTGTGTTAGAAATGAACAATGAGTTGAATTGTTTCCCATGACAGTTTTTTGAAGCACAAGATAACCATACAGATGAGTATTGGTTTATGCTTGCAAATTTATTTTGAACAAATGTCTATATTATGGAGTTGTAAACTTTTTTGAATCAAATATTTGTTATATGATAATGGATATAATGGGTATATTTTCTTAGTTGCTTCTATATGAATAGTTAAATAATGAATACATGAACTGAGAATATTTTGGGACAGTAAGAAGAAGCAAGTTGTCAGGATTGCAGAAGAATCGAGTTGTCATACCTGAAGAGTGAACTCTAGTGTGATTTGCACTGCAACAACAAGGTTGTTGTTGTTCATTTACTGGTAGTTTTGCTAGCAGTGAGTTCCTTGAGTTCCCATATTCCTAGTTTCTTGTGCTAGAGAAACCTTTATAAATTAATGGTTGATCTAGGTGGATATTGGTGGCCACCCACCTATTCCAGCTAGCTCCTCTTGATAGTTTTTAGTTCATCACGCTCTTCTGTACTTCTTTTTAATTGTGGCTTCTACACTTTCGAGGTTCTCTGAAGCCCTACACATCTTCCAGGTGGAGATTGGTAGTCACACACCTAATCCAACTGGCTTATTTTGGAAGTTTTCATGTCAGAACATCTTTCTGTACTTCCAGGGCCGTTTTGGGGCCCTAAACAATGTTTTTTTGGCTTGCCACAGTCAAATTGTAGACAAAGTCAAAGTTTGACGGCACAATGTGTAGTTCTCGAAAATACCTTTCCAATAGGCTATCATGCGCCTAAAATGAAGAAACATGCTTCTCGTGTGGGCTGCTCAAATATCACGGTTTCTTTTATAGATACATTCAAACATAAATGGAGTTTATGGACATCACATCATTGGGTACGACTTATAAATATGTTGTCAAGATCGAGCAAAAATTTAAGCAGAAGAGACGAGAGTTTGGATCTGCAAACTCCTCAAAGCTGAAGCAGGGAAAAGGCGGCCCCAACCCACACAACAAGGGATAGAGAAAATATGGCCACTCTCAGGACAACCAGTCCAAGCC
The DNA here is from genome assembly GCA_032191745.1 of Picea mariana. Classification (NCBI taxonomy): domain Eukaryota; kingdom Viridiplantae; phylum Streptophyta; class Pinopsida; order Pinales; family Pinaceae; genus Picea; species Picea mariana. Next base: position 28,398 of record JASDQU010243571.1, read on the forward strand.
ACAAAAAAATAAGGGTAATGAGAATTCAAAGGAGGACACAGGAAAATTGCTCCAAGAAGTCACTCATGGTCAAGCTGAAAGCTTCCGAGTCTGAGATTGATTCTGACTCTGAATCAAATCCATAAGGATGGAAGCGGATTATCGATGCTAAACCCAGTGTCACTGTCACTACAACCAAAGTCCAACCAAACGAACCAGAAGAACCCGAGGAAGGGGAACACCTCTTTCACTCACAGATGTGGGTAAAGGGGGCTCCACTTCATTTCATTGTTGATAGCGACAATCAAAAGAACTTGATCTCAGTAGAGGTCGTCAAGTGGCTGGACCTGCCGACAACACTGCACCTGTAGTCCTACACCATCGACTGGCTTCGCCAAGGAAGAGATATTCGTGTCAGCCAACAATGTCGTCTTCCCTATGGCATCAAGACTTTCAAAGATGAGGTATTGTGTGATATTTCTCCCCTTGAAGTTTGTGATGTTCTTTTAGGAAAACCATATTTGTGGAAGTGACATGTTGTGTATGAGTCTAGACCTTGCAGTGTTATTATTACTTTGGGTAGACAATTGTAGAGGATACAAGAGGTAGCGCCACTTACCACTATTTCTTTAATCTCTTCTAAGCAATGCAGTAAGGTCATTTCACAGATTGGGAAGTTCGTCTTTTTTGTGATCTGTTCTCACAGTAAGCATAAGGTCGTTGCCAGATCCGTGGCCTATATACAGAGCCTCTCTTTGCATCAAAAGAAAGTGGATGGGATCGTGGAAGAGTACAAAGACATCTTCTCCTCACCCGTCAGGGTACCGAGGCACTACCAAGTCAACCATCCAATTGATCGAACCCCCGGTGCACCTCTACCTAATGGACCAGTCTATCATCGCTCGTTGATGGAAAATGACAAAATCAAGCATTAGATCCAAGAGTTACTTCAAAAGGGGCACATCAGACCCAACTCCTACCCTTGTGGAAGCCCGATTGTACTGGTGCAATAGAAAGATGAGACATGGTGGATCTGCATTGATTACATAGTGTTGGGCTCATGATATGGTTCATTAATGATGCTGATTAAAACCTTTTTGACTAGTATTATATGTGCATTTAACTATTTTGAAGAAGTTTTGAAGGATTTTTATAGAAAATCATCATAGATTATGCCAGGTACATGTAATTGATGCTTTGTGATGATTTTGAGTTTAATTCAACTTGATTTAATAATTACAAGAAGCTAATGCGTGATCTGTGTGTCAAAGGGAAAAATCGCATGGCGTTTTTCCATCCAGTAGCTCATCCGGTACTCCATCCGGCACTGCGTCCGACACTCCATCCAACACTAAAACCATGGACGAGTTGACGATTGTTATATCAGTGGCCTGTGCTGGGTGAATCAGCGACATGGGTTTTGCTCATGCTCGTGGCCTCCAACTACTGAGCTCTTGACATCTTGGTTTGAGCTGTTATGTTGAGCGTTGAGTGGCTCATATGGTTTCTAGAATCCACGAGCAGTTATAACGCATTTAATGGAATTTGTTATTTTTAGAGGAGGTCGACCCTTCCAATGGTCGACCTCTTGAATTGTAACTGTATAAATACCACAACAGTGGTTAGACAAATAGCTAAGGATTGTTACGACTTGTCAAGAACCGCTTGAATTGTTTTTTGTTGTGTAATCCAAGACATTTCCATAGACTTGTGCAAAATTGTGTTTTTAATTTAAATGCTAGAAGCGTGTTGATTCAACTCGTGATTCGTTGTTGAGAAGTAGCCACGACCTGTTGGGGGGCCCACCAGTGGTCTGGGTGAATAGTTAGATAGTTAACTTGTGCAATTGCTATTTCTTTCATTTTTCTGTATATGTGTTTTTATCATTTTTACTTGCTGTGTATTTGCTGTTCATAATTTAATTGTTTTAATTTCCTTTTTGCAGGTTGCTTGTAAATGATAGTTAATATGCCGTGCCTTTTTAATTAATTAGTAAATAGCTTGCAAGCTTAGCTACTAACCTTGTGTGATTAAATGCTAGTTTGAATTTGTGCAGATTGAAGTAGAATAGTTAAAACAAAGTATTGAGCTAATGTATAATATAGAGTTTCTTTGGCAAAGTTTCGATAGATGATTAGTTGCTAGCTTTGATTTTGATTCTTAGTTTGCTTATCTAGTTTGCTACTTAGTTTTCTTATCAATTTTCCTATAATATGATGAGATAGAAGTAGAATTTGAATTATGTTTTTATATGCATTTTAACTTGCAATTTGAATTGTTAATAGTAGGATTAGTGTAGTTTATTTCACGAAATTTCCATTCTAGATCTAGATTGCAATTTCAATTCAAAGTTGAGTTTAAGTTATGTTTTTAGTTATAAGTCTCTAGTGGTGTGCATTTGCTTACATTAGTATAATAGTGCATTTGAATTAAATAGAATAGTGTTTTCTTATTGTTGATGATTACTGCATAAATTAAGAGATCACATGGATTTTCAGAACAGTTGATATTTCTTCTATGATGGCTAAGCTCTCGTTAGATAGCCTGATTCATAGCTTTCATTTCTCCATAGAAGCTAATATTGAAATTATTCCTTTTGATCTATCACTAATCGTTAGATGCCATCGTGATGTCATAAGACACTGAAGACATAATCATCATCATTATATTTGAAGTTTCTTGCTATTGTAGATTAAGAATAGTTGTAGATTAATCTTTGAATTATGTCATGATGTTTTTAATTCAATAGGTTAAGATTTCCTTTTGTAGATTAGAAGTAATTATGAATTTTATCTTAAGAATAGAGTTCACCCGCTTAATAGTTTGATTAGTTACCTATTGAGTAGTTTTGATTAGTTTACTCGTTGAAGAAGTTTTCATAGGTTAGTTATTTGATTGCTTATTTGCTTACTTGTTGTTACTCATTGAATTTGAATAGATTGATTAGATTAGTTTGTTGTTGCTATTTTTCATTAAGTTGAATAGATTAAATAGATGAATTTCTTTTGCTCATTATATTGATTAAGTTAACTTGTTCATCTTAGGGTTTTCATTTTCTTTCTTAGGACAATCCATCGATCCATTGTTCAAAAGTTACTTAGGGTACATAGTTTAAGTTCCTTGATAGGGTTTGATCATTGATAGTCTTTGATTAAATAGATTAGCTCTCAGATAGACCATTTCCTTAGTTAGACTATATTAGCTCTAGATTTTCTACCTTGGCATATATAGTGCTACAACTCTAAGTTTACTTACCCCAGGTTGACAATTTAATTGAGGGTTTTTAGTGCATATAGAACACCCATCACTTTTGGTGCCATTGCCGGGGAGTTGTCTCGAGGTAGGAGATAAATAATTTCTAAACTTTAGCATTAGATTGGTGGCGGGGGAACTTTAAGACGAGAGGTAAGAACCTATGCATATGTTATAACAATTTCCCCCAAACCCAATGGTAGTTTTTCTTTTTGTTGGCTTTCATGAACAAACCTAGGGACCCAAAAGGTAGATACATTAAATCCAAATTAGACCTTTCAACCATGGTTCCTTCCAAGATTTTTGGGGGAAGGAACATTCCACTCATAAGCTCCGTAGTCCAATACCAAAAAATAGGAGCTAGATCAATCCAAAGTGCTAAAACAATATCTGAAGAGACTAAGATAGGGAGCACTATAGAACATAAAATTGAAGCATTAGTAATAGTGGGGTAGTAGTCAAGACCACTCGAGCCTTCCGCAGAACCAAACAATACAACCTTTGTTTTCTTACCATCATGAGGAGATCCTAAATTTTAAGACATCATAGACCCTGAACATGTGAATACTTTGTTTGGTAGTTCAACCAACATAATTGTCTCTCAAATTGACACTGAAACTTTGGCATCAATAATCTCAACCGGATCGAGTAGAGTCCCAGACATCCAAGCAGTAGGAAGACCTTCCCATCAGAGAGATACCTTTCTTAGAAAAGAACCTTGGGATACCTTGTTCTCTTCAAGGATAAAACCAACTAGGTACTCTCTTTTTGGAAACCAAACCAATATGGATGACTAGGAGGATAACAACAATGTAATACACAGGGAGGAAAAAGAAGATGGAAACCAAACCGAAACTACTGTCGGGTTTCCAATTTTGGACACCACACTAAATGTCAATATGAAAAATATTCCCCTCTCAGCACTGCCCACCTTTTACGGTAAAAGAAGTGAAGACCTAGATACTTTCCTATTTGAGTTCGACATCTTGTGTAGGAGCTACAACTACTTACAAGATACCCACAAACTAAAACTCTTTCCTGCCACCCTCAAGGACTCTGCAATAAGATGGTTCATGGGGTTGGGAGAGTCCAGTATTAGGTCTTGGGAAGCCATGAAAGATATATTTCTTAAGAAGTGCCAAGACTACTGCAAGCCCAAGGAGTCTTGTAACGATATTTTCAAAGTCCAACAGTTGGAAGACGAGAATCTCRAGGATTATATGGAACAATTTGCTTATATCTCCTAGAAATCAAAATACCATAACCTTCCAGATGATGCAGTTAGGGCTCTTTTCCTTAAGGGAATTTTAGAGGAATACCTAGATATACTTAACCTAATGGCATCAGGTGACATGTCTCATAAACCATTTTCCGAAATCTGTGAAATGTGTAAAAATTACTCAAGGAGAAGAGCTAAAACATGGAAGAATGTTTGAGACCCTTATAATAGAAACTTAAAACCAATTAGTTCAGGTGATATCACAAGAGCAGAGATAGGGAACCCTTTAGAAAACTTCAAGACAAATATCTTAAGAACAATAGGTTCCCATTTGGACACCTTAAAAATTAAAAATAAACATGATGAGGAAAATGAAACAATGAGCATATATTGCCCAAGATGCAGGAGGAAGCATTCCTCAAGGGAATTTCCATTAGATAACATTTCAGTTTGTGGCTTCTGCACGAAGGACCACTCAACTAAAAAATTTCCATAATTGCCTGATTTGTTAGCCATCTATAGAAGTGGGGATCCTGGGGAGTCCTCTTATGAACCTAGGAGGCCATGGTAGCCTAGGAATCAACCCACATACCCAGATCTACAACCTCAAGTTCCACCTTATTATCAACAGCCACAACAGTGGAACTCACCAAGTTGGAAAAACTGGTCTACACAGTACCAACATCCTTGGCTTCAAGGATGGAGAGGAGGGCATAACCAAGGAAACCCTCAAGCTCCCGCTATCCCTATGCCCAACCATCCTTATCCTTAGTTTTCACCGAACATCCCGTAGCTTCTGCCAGGTTTTGTTCCACCACCTTTACCTCCTATTCCACAACAACAACCGCAACAGTATCATAACACAAGCTCCTTGAGACCAACATTATTACCAGAACAACCAGTGCCCAATCCCAATAATAAGACCACTCAACCTCTTCACAATGTTGAGATGCAGGCCTTCCTGACATATGTTATTTCTCCTATTCCATTATAGGAGATTGAGCTAAGGTCGAGAAGAGTTCTGGATAGGCAGAGACCTTCAGTCGTCATCCAAGAATAAGAAGAGGAAATATCCAAACAAGCCACGGATGACACTAGGTGGGAGGATGTTATTATTCCTAAGGACCAAGAAACCAAGCTTCCCCAAAATGATCCTTCACAAATTATGAAGGCCCCTCCTTATCCAGAAAGATTAGTAATCGAGAAACCTACCACCCGACCGAAATTTGACGTCTTGAATGAATTAAAGAATATTTGTGTCAAGATTCCCTAGTTGCTACAAGCCATTAAGGATATTCCAATCTACAGTAAGGTAGTCAAAGAATTGTGTATTAAGAAGCCAAGTAGGAAGCAAAAGGACCCTCCAACAGTGCATTTGATAGGATGACTTTCTGAGTACATAACAGAGAAGCCTAAGGTAGCAAAATACGAGAACCCAGGAAACCCCGTAGTGACCATAACCATTAACGAGGTTTCCATTGGAAACACTCTCATAGACCTAGGGGAAGCCATAAATGTTATGACCATTACTAACTTGGAGTAATTATAGTTAAAACCTCTTCTTAGACCTACCCCAACCATTTTGGAATTAACAGATAAGACTAGGGTTATACCTGAATGAATTTTGGATGATATCATAGTTACTTTAGCCTCATGGGAGTACCCAATAGACTTTCTGGTCATCCACTCAAAGGATCCTACCAAAGGCCATCCCATTATTTTGGGAAGACCTTGGTTAGCCACAACCAATGCATTTATTGACTGTAGGGAGGGAGAAATGACCATATCAAATGGACTTTCTATCTAGAAGATCACCATATACCCTCCAGAGAAACCTATCATGGAGAATCTATGGTGGCTTGTATTTCCATATGAGAATGAAGACTAGGAAGAACCCGTGTTGCCAAGTGATCATTCCTGGGCACTTGAGGAGCACACAATGGAAAATGTGCTAAACTAGTTTATTTCTGCTATCACGTGTGCTGTTTTTTCACAATATTTCCCCCAATTTGAGTACATGTTTGGGGAATAATTTCAGGAACAATTGGACCCATCCATTTTGTCTTCGACATCTTTCATATTTGAGATAGACAAGTCTACCACATCTTATACCATGCCCTACGAGATTAGTCTAGGAAAATTTCTACATATAAACTCTGGGTTAGATGCATACCAACAAAAGCAATTACTAAGTGTCCTTAAAGAGAAATCAAGGGCATTCACTTAGGAATACACTGACATGAAGGGTATACACCCTGGCACATGTATCCATCACATATATACCCAGGGGGAGGTAACACCTGTTAGGAAACCCCAGAGAAGGATGCACCCAACAATCAAAGATATAATAAAAGAGGAGATCCAAAAATTATTAAATGTCAAATTTATTTATCCCATCTCCGACAGTAAATGGGTATCCCCGCTTGTAGTGGTTCCAAAGAAAGTGACTGGGAAAGGGAGGATTTCTGTTGATTTCCGAGAGATTAACAAAGCCACTCTAAAGGATTATTTTCCTCTTCCTTTCATTGAGCAAGTCTTGGATACCTTGTCTGGAAAGAAATATTTCTCCTTTTTAGATGGATATAGTGGGTACAATCAAATTCTCATAGCACCCGAGGACCAGGACAAAACCACCTTTACTTTACCTTGGGGTACCTATGCCTATAGGGTCTTATTATTTGGATTGTGTAATGCTCCTACCACATTTCAACGAGCAGTACTAGAGATACTTGTTGATCTTATTCATGATTGTGTAGAGGTATACATGGATGAATTCATAGTATATGGAAACACTTACCAGAAAACCTTAGATAATTTAGAAAAAGTCCTTATTAGATGCCAAGAAATGAACCTGTCTCTAAGTCATGAAAAATGTAAAATGTTGTTGATTGAAGGAGTGGTTCTAGGACATCACGTTTCATCTGAAGGGATTAAAGTTGATCCTACAAAGATTGAGGTCATCGTTAGAATTCCACCCCCAAGACTCATAAAGAGGTGATAAGATTTCTTGGACATGTCAGATACTACCAGCGGTTTATTGAAAATTTTACAAAGATTGTTGCACCCATGTTTGAGTTGTTAATAAAGGATGTTGATTTTCTTTGGACTGAGCAGTGTCAAATTGCCTTTGAAACCCTGAAAGCTAAGTTGTCTATGGCACCAGTTCTTAGGGGAGCCAACTGGGATCTCCCATTTCACATATCCACTAATGCCTCTGACACTGCAATAGGAGGAGTATTAGGGCAGAAAGAAGACCAACAATCCTATGCCATTTATTTTGTGAGCAAGAACTTGTCCCCTACCGAGTTAAACTGCACAGTGATCGAGAAGTAATTCTTGGCAGTAGTTCATGCTATCAATAAGTTTCGCCACTACATCATAGGTTACGAAATATTTGTACATACAGATCATTCTGCCATTAGATGTCTCATGAATAAACCCATAACTAATGGTCGAGTGACTAGGTGGCTCCTGCTATTGCAAGAATTTAACATCACCATTCTTGACCGACCTGGAAAGGACAATTTGGTAGCTGATTTTATTTCATGAATAAAAAATGAGGGTGATGATATTCCCGTAGATGATAGTTTCCCAGACGAGCACCTTTTTTCCCTTTCTGTAAATACCCCATGGTTTGCAGATATGGAAAACTATTTGGCTACTAGGAAGTTACCATCTCATTTGTCACCTCATGAAAAGCGTAGAATTATTACACAAAGTGTCAATCACTGTTGGGTTAGTCATGACCTTTTTCGTACAGGTCCTGATTTGATTATTCGTAGATGTGTCCGAGAAGACGAGATACCAAAAATACTACGAAGTTGTCATGATGGACCATGTGGTGGCCATTTTTCTGACAAACGTACAACATATAAGGTTTNCACAAAGTGTCAATCACTGTTGGGTTAGTCATGACCTTTTTCGTACAGGTCCTGATTTGATTATTCGTAGATGTGTCCGAGAAGACGAGATACCAAAAATACTACGAAGTTGTCATGATGGACCATGTGGTGGCCATTTTTCTGACAAACGTACAACATATAAGGTGTTACATTCAGGTTACTATTGGCCTATAATTTTCAAATATGTTGCCAAGTATGTGAGGAGTTGTGACAACGATCAAAGGATAGGAAAACCCATATCAGCTGACAAAACACCCTTGCATTCCCAAGTTATGATAGAACCTTTTGAGAAATGGGCCCTTGACTTCGTAGGACCAATTTCACCCATGTCTTGTAAGAAAAACTATATTTTTGTTTGTACAGATTATGTCACCAAGTGGGTAGAGGAAAAATCCCTATTTAGGGCTACAGAAAAATCCATTATCGAATTCATTTATGAAGACATATTTACCCGCTTCAGTGTTCCTCGTGAAATTGTTATAG
>JASDQU010243571.1:45859-58911 GCA_032191745.1 Picea mariana
ATGTTGATCCAACTAAGATCCAAGTCATCCATGACTGACCAACCCCGACCACACTAACCGAGCTTCCGAGCTTCTTGGGACTGGACAACTTCAACCGAAGGTTCGTGTTGGGATTCTACCATATTGCATGGGCCCTCAGCCAAGTGACCAAGGGTGGTGGCAAGACAAAGTTCGTGTGGGGGAAGGAACAACAACGAGAATTTGATGATCTGAAGCATCTCTTGTGCTCAGCTCTAGAACTCTCCTTACCTGATTTGCAAAAATCGTTCGAGATTGAGAATGATGCATCCATCTATGTTGCAGGCATGGTTCTCACTCAACACGGTCATCCAGTAGCATACCATAGTGAGAAACACTCAGATGTTTTCTGGAAATACCCCTCCTATGACAAGGAAATGTATTCCATTATACAAGCAGGTCGTTAATGGAAACATTACATTATGGGAAATGAGACAATCATACACACTGATCACAAGCCTCTATAGTTGATACATACACAGGGGAAGTTGCGTAATGAACACCATTAGAAGTGGTCCACCCACCTGTAGCAGTTCCATCTCAACATCAAGTATAAGACAGGGAGCACACATCATGTAGATGACTACCTCCGTCAACCTCCCATGGTTGAACTCACCACCATGCTCCATTCTTGTGGACATGAGGCATCTAAGTGGCCCCAACTTTATCATAAAGATCCGGACTTCGCCACCACCTATCAGCTCTTGGGTACAGGCACAAATTTCATCGATTTTCACATTCAGGATGGATTGTTATGCCATCTGGGCCATCTTTGTCTTCCTGCAAGTGAGCGTGCAAAGATGATTTGGGAGGCTCACTATAGTCGAATGGCATGGCATTTTAGCATGGAGAAAATTGTGTTCGTTCTACAAAAGCATTTTTATTGGACAAAACTTCGACAAGACGTCAACAAGTATATCAGATCTTGCACTACATGTGCCATTGCCAAGCCTTCCATCAACAATCAAGACTTATACACCCCTTTTCCTACTCCCGAGAGGCCTTGGGAATCCATCTCGATGGATTACATGTCTGGCCTTCCGTCCACCAAGCAAGGAAATGATTGTGTATTTGTGGTAATTGATTAGTTTTCGAACATGGCCATCCTCACAGCCTACAAGAAGAGCATCACAACGACAGATACTGCCAAGCTCTTCTTTGAATGAGTGTGGTTCCATTTTGGGATACCATAGATCATCATCTCCGGTTGGGACAACATGTTGCTCAACACATTTTGGTCGAGTCTTTGGTCACTTTTGGACACCAAGCTCACTAAATCCATTGCTTTCCACCCCCAAACCAACAACCAAACAAAGGTCGTAAATCAGATGATTGTGCACATCCTGTGCATGTACAACTCTAAGCATCTGCGTAATGGGATGATAGTCTTCCCCATGTTCAACAAAGATACAACAGGGCTCTCCATATCTCCACCTACCATATCCCATTTCAGTCGGGACTAGAATTCCAACCCTTGGGTCCCATTCATGTTGCACTATCTCTTGCAAACAGACATGCAGAATATTCCAATGTCCATTCTGAGGCCGACAAAGCCACCCGATTCATTGATTGAATTCAGCACATCTGCCAACATGTCCATGAGATTTTGCAAAAAACCAATGCTAAGTACAAGTAGTGCCATGATCAACATAGGGTATCGCACCATTTTCAGGTGGGAGACAAGGTATGATCATATTTTCAGAAATAGTGCCTTACAGGGCCCCATCAGAAGCTTCACCCAATTCGCTATGGGAATTACACTATCACCAAGGCTATGGGTAGAAATGCTTTTGAGCTCAACACTCCATGCTTCCATGGATTGCACCAAATGTTGAATGTGGACCTCCTTCGACCATATTTTCCACCATTATTGGACACCTTAGAGATTGCAGAATAGATGACACCAACAGAGCTCAACCCTACCTGCATAGAACATGCATCCACTGATCATATTGTGGACACACAGGTCAAGGGCACTTGCCAACAGAGGATCCATTTTTATTAGGTTGTCAAGGCATGACAACTCCTACATCAAGGCAAGTTTTCTCACTTGATGGGGGAACTCAATGCCATGGAGACCATTTCTTCTGAAGGGGGGAGGACTAATCCAGGTGGATATTAGTGGCCACCCGCCTATTCCAACTAGCTCCTCTTGACAGTTTTTAGTTTAGCACGTTCTTCTGCACTTTGTAATTGTGGATTCTACACTTCCAGGGCTGTCTGAATCCCTACACATATTCCAGGTGGATATTTCTAGCCACCCACCTAATCGAACCATATTATTTTGGAAGTTTTTATGTCAACACATCTTTATATACTTCTAGGGTTGTTTTGGGGCCCTAAATAGTGTTTTTCTGGCTTGCCACAATCAAACTGTAGATGAAGTCAGAGTTTGATGGCATAATGTGTAGTTCTCAAAAACACTTTTCCAATAGGCTATCACGTGCCTAAAACGAAGTTCATATGAAAAAGTTACGACCCCAGGAAGTTGAGATACCAACTTACCCAACGACGCCCACATAAATTTTTGCGTTTTATCTCCTAGGTTTAGGTTTTTGGATGTATAACGTTTTGGAATTCTTGAGTAATGTAAAAAATGTCTCTGGAGCCTCATTGTAATCATTTTGCTGAGATAGATGCACATAGCAACTACATCTCTTCTCAGAGATAGTTACCACCATTCGAGCAAGTTGTTTTCAGTTCTACAGTTTCATCCTATTTCATTTATTCAATGGAAGTTATTGTTCACTGGATATCTATTGTTGTTCTTTGTATCTCTGTTTTATTACATTCAGTTTGTTAGTCAATTTGTTTCGCTCATAAATCTGGATCAATGGTGCAGCTCGATAGATTGAGGACAATGAAGGGGGCACATTCCTTGGGTTAACCCTGATAAAATTATGGTTCATTTTGATGGACTGAGAGAAGTGAAGGGGGTACATTCCTTGGGTTGGGTAGGTCAAGAGGAAGAAAGATGATGCAAATCAGGAAAGTTGCAGGAGAATGCTAGTGCGTTACGTTTATGTTTGGGGACATATTTCCTATGTATTTATGTTTTTGGGTATGAATGTCGTGGGATATTAGGCTAGAGAGCATATATTTTGATTAAAGGCCGAAGATCCCGAATTTGTAATTGTATGTACACATGGAGGTGTTGTGCATTGAGGATAGTGAAAAAATAATGGGGAGGGGAATGCAACATCCCCAGTTTTAATCCCTGCAAATTATAATGTAATTGTGTAAATGTGAATTAGGTTGGTGAGTTGATGTGTTGGGGTGAAGAGCCTGTATTGATTTAACATGGTTGGGGGGGTGAATTGTATATTATGTGTATCGAATAATTAGTAAAAATAATAATCACTATGTGTGATACAAAAGGGATGAATAATGATGGGGGTCTATGATTCCACAAGAGAGAGAGGTCCAAGGAGGATTTTATTCATGGGTATTGAGCCAACCCACTTTCCTGAATTATTATCTTTGTGTATAACCTCTAATTTTTTTTTATTGTTCCCAAATCCAATCATTTAACTCATGTAAGAGGGTGAGTGTGAGAAGTCACATCCCATAGTTATTGAGAGCATGGGAATGAGTACAATCATCTTTGGTAAGAGTGAGAGTCAAGCAAGCAAGGGAGAAGAAGGGAAATTCATATGAAGAATAGAGACAGATTTTACAGGAAGGTTTTGGGTAGAAAGAAGAGGAGTTGAATGCTGAAAAGAGCACCAACCATGATGTTATTGAAGGAATCCATTGTTTGGCTATGTTTTATGTTGAGAAAGAGGCATGCATGCATATTAAATGGGTTGCAAGTCTGTAGTTTGTTTTCATGTTGAGGAAATGGTTCAAGAGCCTTGTGAAGGCTACTATGCACACTCCTAAAGTACTTAAGAGTTCATGGAGTCCCCACCTGAGAAATTCCTGGCCAACCGAGTGAACTGGAATCCCTAATAAATGAATAGTACAACTTGAGGGAATGTGAGCAATGAAGGGGGTACATTATTTGGGTTGTGCGGGTTGTGGGGAAGAGAGATGGAGGATTAGAATTATTGTGGGAGTAGAACTTGGGTTGGGGCTGCTGCGTGTGGAGAGTGGACAACCAAGAGGGATAGATCTCCTTGTGGACTCATAGCCTCATCTCGGGGGTGGCCTGCTATAGAGATAACATGAGCAGTAATTCCTATGGCTGGGAGGTTCATCCTTCATATGCATCCAGTTGGTTAACTATTAACATATAAGTTTTATGTTGTTCTTATGATGATATTCCACTGTGTAAATGTTTTATATGAATGTTGTGTGTTTGTTGTTTTACTTGAACAGTTGCATTCATGGTTTTCTTTATGTTGTAGATGAATTTAGAATTATGGTATCATAAATGGTTAAATCTGTATGTTTTTTATGTAGCTAGTAAGCTACATGATTGATTAGTAGAAAATTTTAATTTTTAAGAGTATTTCCACATGTAATAGACCTCAGCCAAGTTGGGGAACGTTACATTTTAGATTATTCTTTATTCTGGTCACTTCATGTTCCATTTCTCTTAACAAGCCTGACCCAAGTGTGATCCTATCCACTAAATTGTCTCAACTAATTGGAACTCTACATTTCCTGCCATACTGAGCCTCAAATGGGATCATATTCAATGACTCTTGATAACCATTGTTGTAGGTGAATTATACCAAAGGTAGATATTCCTCCCATTGTCTAGGTTGATGCATGACATACACCCTTAACACATCTTCCAACACTCTACTTACTCTTTCGGTCTAGCCATCTGTTTGATGATGGTAAGCAATGCTGAATGCTAGTTGCATTTCAAATCCCATAAACAATCCTTTCCAGAAATTTGATGTGAATTTCACATCTCTATCTAAAATAATGGTCTTGGGAATACCATGCAACCTGAAAATTTCTTTCATAAAAACATTTGTGACATCTATAGCATTAAAATTGGACTTTATTGGGATAAATTGAGTTTCCTTGCTTAGGTTATCCACCACTACCATGATTGCATCATGTTTATTAATTGTTCTTGGCAACCCTGTGATGAATTATGTGGAGATGATCTCCCATTTCAATTTTTGAATTTGTATCAGTTCCAATAATCTTGTTGGGTATTTTTGTTCAACTTTGAATTTTTGACACTCCAGGAACTTTGCAATATACACTGCAATGTTCTTCTTCATTCTTGATCAATAATACCATTCTCTTTTTTTTGTTGTCATTTTCTGATAACTAGGATGACCCACATAAGGTATCCTATGAAAATAATCCAAATTGAGGTGTTTCAGCTCTGTTGAATCAGGTGTATACAACCTTTTATTATAGAACAACAACTTATCTACTATAAGTTAATATTACTCATACTTTTTTATGTTTGGATCTTGCTACAAAATTTTGTTTATTAGATTTAAATGCTTATCACCTTGCAAGAAAATTATGATTCTTTATTTAATGTCAAACTCACATACACTTGTGGCTGCTAGGTGCACAGTCAACACACTTTGAATGAGTGCATATACCACTTGGTTTTATTTTCCTTTTATATGTTTGATCTCAAAACAAAACTCACTAATCAGTGCCATCCACCTAACATATATGGCATTCAATCGTGGTTTATCAAATAGATATTTTAGTCCATAATGATATGCCATCAAGAAAAATCTCCTTCCAAGCAGGTAATGTCTCTACATATTTAACACATCCACGATGGTTGCAAGATCCAAGTTATGGGTGACATATCGTTGTTCATGCTCATTTAGTTTCCTTGATTCATAGTAAATCACATGTCCCTTTTTCATCAAGGACTCCACCAAGTCCTTCCTTGCAAGAATCCGTACAAACTGAGAAATATTTTTTAGGGTTTACAATTTTTAAGATAGAGGAATTGGTCAAGAGGTGTTTCACATTCTGAAAGTTGGCCTCACATTCTACTAACCATACAAACTTCATCCCTTTTCTCTATAATGAGGTAATGGGATGACCTATTTTGGAAAATCCTTTAATAAACCTTATATAATATCCTACTAATCCCATGAATGATCTTACCTTCATTACATTCCGAGGGGATAGAAAATCCATGATTTCCTTGATATTTTTGGAATCTACAACCACTCCCTCTTCTAAGATTGTGTGGCCCAAATACTAGATTTTCTTCTAGCAGAAGGCACACTTGCTATATTTGGTGTAAATTTGATTATCTCTTATCACCTGTAACACCAATCTAATATTCTCCTCATGCTCTTCCTTGGTCTTAAAATACACTAGGATATCATCAATGAACACAAGGACGAACCTGTCCAAATACTTGTTGAAAATGTTGTTCATCAAGCACATAAAGGTGGTTGGTGCGTTGGTAATCTCAAAAGGCACCACCACGAACTCACAATGTCCATACATCATTCTAAAAGATGTCTTGTGGATGTACTCATCCTTAATATCGATTTGGTGATACCTCAATCTCAAGTCAATTTTAGAAAAGATGTTAGCTCTGAGCTGATAAAAAAAATATTGTTAATCATGGGCAACGGGTACTTGTTCTTGAAGGTCATCTTGTTCAATTGTTGGTAGTTAATACACAACTTCAAGGTACCATCCTTTTTCTTCACAAACAATGTTAGTGCTCTCCACATGGACACACTCGGTCTAATATACACTTTATCCCTCATTTCTTTTAATTTCACCTTTAACTCCACCATATCTAGTGTTCTCATTATGTAGGGTACTTATATGTTGGTACCACTCTTGGTACAAGAACTATGGAAAAATCGAGAGCTTTCTTAGGAGGAAGTCCAAGTACCTCCTCTAAGAACACATATTTAAATTCCCACAACACTCGATGATCCTCCACCTTCAGCTCATTACTCTCTACCACATTGAGTACTTGTATTGCATACAAGGGACACCCTTTTCAGCTAAACTTCTTGAGTTTAAACACTGATATTTTATTTACTGATAAAAGATTTTGAATTCCTTGCAACACATTCGTGTTTCCTTCATTGTCTTCACACTCCAAGGTCTTGTCATGACAGTTCAATCTTGCTTTATGGATAGCCAACCAGTCCATGACTATCATCACATCATATGACCCTAAAGGTATGATGTTTAAGGCTACTTATGTATGTATTTCACTCATTTCAAATGAGCATGCCTCAATCACTTATGTTACCTTTTGCTTAGTTCATGTGGCTAACTGAACTAACCATGATGTTGCATGTTTTTTCCTCTATAAAGCACATGCTTCAACAAATTGGGGCAAAACATAGCTAAGGTTAGAACCATGGATAATCAAAATAGAAACGGGTTGTTTGGAAATTATACCTTCTAGCTCCACCACATAAGCTTGGTGTTATGCTTGTCGATTCTCAATAGATGCATAGATTCTTGGCACATTCCTAGCCACATCATTAACAATAAGAGCCTCCTAAACATGGTAAACCCTTTTACTGTCATGTTGTCTGCGAGGGTGGTCTCTCAACATAAGTGCCTCTCCACAACCCTAAAATTGTAGAGGTCCCTTCTTTTGCTCCTCTACCTTCTCCCTTACTTTCTCTGTTGGCCTATTCCCATTATGGGATAGAAAATTTTGTTGGTGCATACTTATGGTTCGATGATTGAACTGAGCACCCTTTTTTACATTATTATATTGGGAAGGATTAAATCCCTTCCTCTTAAATTCAGGCTTATCTTTTCTCTTCTAGTCATTAAGAGGCTCATGTCTATGCTTGGATTGGTCATAGCAACACTTGTCTTTCCTAATCGTGTCTTTCAAAGTCTTAGGCTCATCAAACTCAATCATGTCCTGATAGGACTATGATAATCCACTAAGGAAGTGTTGTATCCATGCTTTCTCATCCTTGAGGTAAGGTATGTACCTCAACAACTCCAAGAACCTCTTGGAATAATAATCCATGGTAAGTTGTCCTAACTAGTGCCCATGGAAATCCTTAATCTTACCATCATAATACTTCTCTAATAGGTATTCCTTCCAATAATATTTCTTGAATTGTTTCCAGGTCAACTTGCTTTCCTTTAATCCCTTGACTTCCTTTAGGTCTTCCCACCATATAGAATCTCCTCCATGTAGATTGAAGATGGATATCTTTGCCTTGGTAATTTATGAGTAATAATGTACTCGAAAATACATCCTTAACCCAAACAACCAAGCCTTAGTCTCCTCTTATTTCTTGATTTCTCCATCAAAGGTAGGCAAATTTTCCTTCTTAAATTCTTCTGTCGGATAACTATGTGAAATATGTCTCTTATTTTTATTCTTGGGAACACTTGACCTAGTGTCATTGCTGGATATTTCTTCTATAGTGTTCTTTCCACTAGAAAACTCTGTGGAAGTATGTCCACTAACTCTACTTCTCTTAGCATTTTTGTGCCTTCTCCTGGAAGAACTCCTTCCTGTGTTACTAGGAGTTGGTCCATGCTTCTATATATCTGACGGACTCTATGGCTTCTCATACTGATGTAGTCRTGCATTTCTAGTGGTTGGACCTTGTTKCAAATGCTTTTGAATCTCAGGAAAACTCTATAGTAATATTGCATTTAACTCTTCTTGTTCACCTTAAGCTCTCATGAGCCTTTCATTGTCTGCTTTCAGACTCCTTACTGTGGCTACAAAATCTGGAGGGGTTTCTCTAGCCCTCCTGCCATTAGATTCCTCATCTCAGAAATGTGAGGTTTCCTCCATACTATATTGCACTATTCACTCTTGCTCCCCTTTCTAGAATGTCTTACGTGTTGGAAACAACAAAACACTATCATAAATATTCATTTCAATTTATATGAAAAAAGACTCTTGTCTTTGTCAAATCATCACTCCTCTTTAACAATCCTGAACCGAGATTCCATTCTTATTATTAGTCCTGCTCAAAACTGATGTTAGCACTTATTAGCAAAGTTAAATTATTCAAAGATAAAAACATAGACTTCCATATTATGAAATTTTGCAAAACTCATTCCACCTTGGTGACCCATTCAAGCCTAGAGTTTGAAATCTACTTTGATACTACTCTATAACACACCCAACCCCCTAAAGGATAAACTCTACTTCGGATGGTGGGATGTAAAAATTATTTCTTTCACAATGTTTCTAATCTTGGGTCTTATGCCCTTCTCTGCAACCTCATTCCCATGTGGTTGTCTCGTGGACTCCTCTACGTCATGTACATCAACATATAGGATGGCGTGTGTTCTTTTGTTGCAGTGAGATATCCTAGGATGTGTTAGCCTTCCTTAGAAAACCTTCAATGAAATGCAACTGCAAAAACGAGGGAATAAAATTTCTCGGATGAACGACTTAGATTCACTTGGCTCAAGCTTGATTTAACAATAGGGGTGAGTTGGGATTCTTTCCCATTGGGAAATCATGTTACACAACTCTCAAAATTTTCCCGATCCACTCTTTCTGATAGTCTCATCCTGATAGATCCAATGATTAGGGACTAGGGTGATCAATGGTCTCAATTCAGTCAGAACCTTTGAGCCATATGAAAGCTAACGACCTCACTCATTCACCTTTAGATGATCAATGGGTGAGGCCTATGACAATATCTATGGATGAGATCTCATCAAACTACCTTGCAATAATATCAATGGGCTATGCTCACTCAGGCCTCCACCATTCATAAATACTCACTCTCCATGACCTCGTGGTTTTACCAAATAATTCTTCTTGAATGGGAATCTTTTGACGGATCCGACGGTCATCAAACCCTCACATTTAATGGTAATATATCTATCATACCTTAGATATGCTTGATGGTTAACCAACACCATCACTATGACAGGGTCCTTCCTTCAAKATGGACCCCCATTAGATCCAACAACTCAAATCCCATCGGTCGGATCAATGAMAAATCTATGGTTCTCACAACTATTGGGTTTTTATCAATGGGCTTCTCTCATCGGAAGTTATTTCCGCTCATTCCCATGGATCTTTCCAAACTCTACCTTTCTGAAAGGATTATTGGCTTAACGCTTCGACAGATCTAGGGTCTAGATCCAACCATCTTACCCTCCCAGTAGATCRATGACTCTCATTGAATTAAGACTTTCYCATCARAAATMTCACCTCGACATCRTTCTGGGTTCTTTCAAAGTATTCTCGTTCCGATAGGAGTTTTTCAAAGCCTAGATCTCCAATGAACGGTCATGATCGAATCCCCATGTTTGATCAACGGATGAAGTTTCCTCTTGGTTTTAGACAGGGATTCAACATGATTAAGGGTCATTTTAGGGCATATTGGTCCACAACTTTCCTTGGCATTATCTGTCAAGGTTTTATCTCTAATCCCTCAGGCTTCGACCCACTTCCTCAATACTCAGGTGGCGCTACTCCGTGGCCCTCGTATTAAGGTTTTCATATCCTACAAACTTTTCATTCAAGGCTTGGGGAATCATAGGGTTCATGTCTCCATTGACCTCCCATACATATTCAATTATGATAATAAACCAATATTTCAAAAGAGATTACATTACATCATTAAAAATTTGATTTAACATTCATTCAACATATGTAAGCCACCTTTGAGAACGTAATTCAAATAATATTCATCAATAAAAATTTATTAGATACATTGAGAAACACTTATCTAGTTTTAGTTATCCTTCCAACCAACCAAGTGATTGAGGGTGAATGCCTTTCCATCAAACCGTAGGCTTTACTGCACTTGTGCTTTTCTATAGCAATCCACCCCCGTTCCAGGCCATGATAGCACCAAGGGACTCTCACAAGTTGGTCCTTAGGTCAAGGAAATTGGTCAGGAAGGTTAATTTATTTCACTACAATGGAAACAATAGAAATCCCCTCTTCCCACTGAGCTTAGGGCCTCTATGAGCTTGCCATGTTCCTTCTGAGTTGAATTTCCTCTATGCAAGAGAGTCCCTTCTCTACTACATAGTCCCTCGGTGCCCTCTCCTTAATAGTGTCAATTTATTTCCAACAAGAACCAACTTGTGGCCCTCTCTGCTCCAATATGTATATGGGTATTCTTTATTCCAATGTTGACCATTCATGTCTTAGGAAAGCTTCCTATTTTCCTCACGAAATCTTCCCAATTTTCCTCTACTTTGGTTCGTGAGTGAGCTCTTTCTGCTCATTCGTGATTCTCCATGCACACTCAATGTGTGTGTCCATCTTTGTCTTTGCCTTCTTCCTCCTCATTAGTTGCATCCGATAGTTATTCAAGGACGAGGAATTCATTAACTTTGTCAAAACAAAAAAAGAAAAGATATGATGCCACTTTAAGGGACTCATGTTGTTTTTTATTTGATTCCTATTTGAAAAAAGTCAAAAGTGTTGTGTTGACTTAGGTTACAATAAGAACATGAATGATAACAAATCCTAATCATAGTTGATAATAAAATTGATAAATTATATACATGGAATGGGGAGGGATCAAGTGACGAGACTACAAAATCAAGACTAAGGGCTCTAGAATAATCAAAAGGAAATTGCTAGTAGACAAAGAGGCTTCACAAAGGCTAATGTATATGGCCATGTGGCTATCTAAAAGAGATGAAAATACAAAGTACCTCCACATTTGTACCAATATTAGAAATAATATCAATATTATATGGGAAACACAGAGAGGATGGTTCCAAAACTAGGAACTACAATGATATTGTAGCTTTAGGGGTTGCCCATTTTGAAAGGTTATATAAGGAACAAGAGAAAGACAACATTGTAGAAATTGTAAAAATGACCTCACATTTCCCAATATTTGATCACGAAGGAAATTACAAAGGAAGAACTAAAAGCACTCATGGACTCCTTCTAAAAAGATACAAGTTTAAAACTTTATGGCTAGATTATAATTTTTTTCCTTGGTTTATATGATCCTTAATTTTGTTTATTAAAGATGGTAGAGGAATTAAGAAGTACAAAAAAGGTACATGGATTTTCACTTGAGCGTTTCTTACTATATATGATCCAAGAAAAAACAATCTTTTTCACTGTATGGTTGTTTCAAATGATGCTAATTAGGTTAGTTGGATTTAGCTAGGGTGGATGAGAAGAATGTTATTATCCTCCCACCTAGGTTGACCTTGAAGATCATTGTTCCAAGAATATTGCCATTCTTTCTCTTTGATCTCAGTGAACTGAGAAAACGACGACTGACATATTTGATTCAAAACATTATAAATAAATAACATTTGAGAGCTAGTTATGATAAATTAAGCTAAACTTTTCCATAATCAATAGCATTTTTGTTGGCTTTTGTAACTACCGTAAAGTTATGCTTTTGAGATGTTGGTAGTACATTTTATGTCCTTGCGATCACTTCCTTTTCACTAAAGTATTCAATACTTTATTTTTTGCAAATTTTGCTCAACAATGTACCAGTGGAGGGCACAATTCTACTCTCTTAACAATTTCCTCATATACCTGTCTTAATTTCATTGGAATGGTAGGATTTATGGATCGATCACGACATGAGGTTTCAATTAAATATGAGAATAGTATTGGAATAGAAGGAATTGTACCAACTAAGCTGGAGTTCTTGGATGCACCATCACCAAATGAAACTAAATCTTTTGGTACAATCACTAGAACAATCGATGTTTGTTTGTGGCTAGTAGGTTCAGATTTTTCATTATAATATGTATCTTCAACATGTTTCAAATGGCTAAGCGATTTCCCTTTAGGTGTGCATGACAATGTTGAGAAGTTCCTAAATGTTGTTAATGTTGGTATATTTCTACGATCTTGGGTCTATCCTCCATCCTGAAACCACACCAACTCCAGATCCTACAACATTAGTCACTAAGATAAGGCAATTAATGATCCATCTAATCATTTATGGGAAATTAATTACATTTTTTCCCTCAAACAAAGCCTAGTATGGAGTTGATGACTTGATCATGATCAATGGTTAAATTTGGTGAGTATTTACCGGTTTTTTTTCCATTTTTAATTATCAAATACCGATAATTTTTAAATTTACACGTCTTTAATGACATTCACTTAATTTTTGAAATAGTCAATTTGACCGGTAAATAAAACATCCTCGCCCCCCCCCCCC
>JASDQU010243572.1:7630-19441 GCA_032191745.1 Picea mariana
GAGTGGAAAACAAAATAAAAGTCTTTTAATAAAATATGTGGTTTTTTAGTAAGATATTTGTGAAATTCAAGTTATCTCTAAACGAACTTACTGAATTAGATTCAAACTTGGATGAATAAAAAAAAAAACCGTTGAACCGACTATTGTTTATACAATTTGGTAATGACATTGAAAAATAGTTAATTATAGCAATAAAATCTATAATTATAGTAATAAAAACAAAAAGTATTATCATTATTAAGTGTCGAGGGTGATCATATGGATGTTGGTATGGTTTACAACACTGATGAAATTATATGGGTTAGGAGTTAAAGTGATTAGGGGTGACAAGGCTGAGACATTATGGTGTTTAAGATGGATTAAGGTATAATATAATGGATATAAAAGTAACAATGTTTAAATTTTAATTAGTATAAATTATATTAAAAAAAAATTATTATAATTATAATAATAATAAATTAAAAATAATTAAATATTATAATTAATTAAAAATTATATTCATTTTGTAATCATAATAAAATTTAAGTGTGTATCCATATGCATATGTTTGGTGAATTATTTATATTAGTTGTCCTATTTTAGGTGTTATTTTAGGTGTTACTTACAGATAGTTGTATTAGGTTAGAGGTAGCTTAATAATTTCTTAATTAATTACACGTAGAAAATTTATAAGAGACTAAGTTTTTTTAATTTATAATAGCACTTCAAAAATAATTTAATATTTTTTATTGTTATTATTAATTAATAAAAATATTACTACTACTAATTGATTATTAATATTAGAAATTATAATAAATTACTAATTATAATCATAAAAAAACTATTTTCATTGGATTAATTATTAATTGTGGTAGCTAGATTAATATTAACAAGTATAATTAATTATTAAATATAATTATCAATTATTTGTCAAAAACTTAATGTTGTTTATTGTATTGAATTTAATAGTGAATTTTATTAAATGACTTTAGCCCTCGTGAATTTTGTTCAAATTATATTGTCATCAAATTCAAACATAAACATGAACAATGCGACAAATTATAATTTCCATTAATGTGGGAAAGTGTTTTAGGTCAAAGGTCACTTGTTAATTAATTCATTATAATTAATTATGAACAAATAACAAAGGCACGCCTTTAATAAATTCTAAGAAAGCATAAGCAATCCATAAGAGATGAAAATGATCCTTCGTCAAGGGAAATGAAATATATCAATGGGACAAGCCAAGTGATGGTACGAATGAGCAATTATTTAAGCTATGGTCAAGGTGATAAAATCCAAGTGGGATCTCACTATTTATATTGAGAGCCTTTGTAATCTCATAAAAAATCCACTTGATCGTATAATTCTCATGACACTGTGATGTCACTTTGAAAGTTGTGGACAATGGGATAGCAACTTCCCAAATCCAGAAATGCATGATTTTGAACCAATTGGGAGACTCGTGCAAATATGTTGGTCTATCCTAAGAATTAACACCAAACATATGGTGCATCCTTTGTACTAGAAAAACATACTTGCTAGAAAATACTTTGAATCTTCCTATGACAACCTCTATGTTTCAAAAGTTTGGAACCTTAGAGTGTTATTTGGATGCCTAACTCCAAGATCCTAATATAATCTAACTATGGGTGTTTTCCAATGATATATACTACCCTTATGTTTGCTATGACCTCTTGCAGATCAATGTCAATGTAGGAGTCATATTTTCCTCAAACAACCATTTGATTACATATTAGAGTAATGGCGGATCTTAATGGTTCACTTTCTTATATGGTATTTTTTCATGTGCAGAGACTAAGGTGATATTACTAAACTTAAAAAATTACCTAAAAGGAAATGATAGAAATGATAAATGCTTTGTGTTGATGCTCAAAATGGACATGCAAGGGTCAACACAATAGCACTCTTGTAGGAATGGTCAAAAGGAAAACTCGAATGGAATCCATGTTTCTTTAATCCCTAAGACTAATATTTGAAGAGAAAATTGATTCGTTGGGATAATTTGTGGATATATTTTTCCCTTATAGGTACTACGTCTCCTTATATGTTTGTAAAATATATTTTAAGTGTGCCTTAGGTTAGTGATAAAAAAAATTATGCATTCAAGTTAATATCTATTGTGATTAATTCGATTATGAATTACAAAATTGAAAAGTAATGCAAAGAAATATATACAAAAATAAAATTCAGCTATGAGAGCATGTAAAAGAACAACTATATAAGGTAAAGTTGTGCAAGTTTTACCAACAAAATTGATTAGAAAATAAAAGAATAATGTTTGATAGAAAAATGTCATAACCAAATTGATAGGGTTGATAAGTAGTTAGCCTCCCAATAGGAAAACTATAAGGGGCTAAATTTCACAAATGGGATAATTTTCCATGGTTTTTCCCCAAAAATTGTTCGCCAACTTTCAATTTTTTCTAAAAATGATTCACTCAAATTCCATAGAATAAAATTATTTTACCTTTAAAATCACCAAAATTGTATAGAAACTAGATAAAATCCTTAGAAATTTGAATATTTTTAAAAAACTATCACCAAATATTTTACATTTTGCATATTGAGGACTAGTTAGATTAGCCCCAATTTCTACATTTTAATATTAATTTTCATCATTAAAATTATCCCTAACTCCCAATAAGTAAGATGTTTCTTAAACCTATGTTACTCATAACAACATGGAATCACATGGGAGAAGATTTATATGGTGAAACATTACAATAATATACATCCATATTGTATAGAAGGAATATTCATAGATGGGCTAATCAAATTTATTGAATTGAACAATAAGTGTAACCATAAATGCAAAACAAAAAAATTACCTTTCAAAACAAAGTGCACGTATTTTCACCCAAATGCTTAATCTCTATTGTATTCCAGCATATCATTATCATTATAATGTTTTGTTAGACTATTTGAGATATTAAAATGACATAAAATTCAATTTCAGTTGCAGAACTCCATGATACATGGTATTTTCTCCTTCTTTATCCATGTGTCTTACTATTTCTTCTATAAAGGATAGAATTCAATATGAAAATACATAGCTACCTCTTGAATATAATATAATAATAAATATAATATGATAATAGATAAATTTAAATAAAAATAATTATTTGATGGATGGAAAATGAAGTCACTTGGTAAAATGTACATTAAGGTCACCTAGACAAACTAAGGGTTTGCCTCTCATCTATTGTGCACACATTTAGCTTCAATGAAACATAGGTTTTGGAAGATTAATCAATTCCTTGCACAAGGATTTTCAGTCCTCTGCTCTACCAACTAAGCTATCCCAGCTTTTCCCTGTGGATCATCCAGGTACAGGGTTTTTACTTGTGTCAACTAAAAATAAGGAAAAAACATGCTTAATAACTAAAATAATGTAAAAATAAGCTAGCATCATGTGTAGTTCACTATTTTATTTTAAATAACAAATATATAAATATAAAAGTGTTATCTTCATCCTCAAATATTTATATTCCCAAAATAGTTATATGTTCATGTCTAGTAATAATTAAGCATGCCTTTCTAGGTCACAAAAAGATATAGAATAAGCAATCATATAGTGGGTGATTCAAAAGTCATCTCATAATAACCACACAATCAAGTAAGGACTCTCTATTAATATATAAGGTGTTTACATTGGGAGTGGAGATGTGAACCCTCTCAAGTACACAATTAACAAGTGGTGGAACAAAATAATGAACCTATAGGAGAAATCATTTTCCCATTTTGTAGGTATGTAAACAAAAACTCGAAACTTGATACACTAACATCCCATTCACATGATCATAATCAATGCAACATTAAGCTTATTTAGCTAGTTAAAATTTAAAATCCATGCATCGCTCTACACCGTACATGCTACTTTAAATGCATCGAGGAATACGGGATTGTGACTAATCTGTGCATAAAAGAAAAGAGCAATGAATGAAAAGTAGAAAAGTGAAGGGAGAACTTTTCTAGTAGAAACCTTGGTTTTATTTCTCAATATAATTTTACAATTTCTTTATTCATATTACGTTGTTGAACTCATTTTCAAAACTAGCTAGTAGGAACAAAACATTTTTCTCATGAAAATAGATTATTCATACATATCTTAGCATCAATAACATCTTATTTAAATGATACTATAATTTCAAAATCAATTTCTCTCTTTCTCTTTTTCTCACACACACACACTTGAAGGTAGAAATAGGTTGTCTTTAGGTGAATTAAGTTCACTAGTCCTTTGGTAGGGAAATCTTAGTTACGAACTATTTTTCTCTCCTACAATGTGAACGTGGTGTTATAGTTCCACAATGTCCTAGCAATATTGAACTTGGACCTAAATATGGTTGGTCAATCAAACTCCATGAAAATCACTTCAAGCCAGAGCTACTCCTCCTACTATGGAATGAATAACATATCAAGCATATATAAAGAAAAATGTGCAATTATATATAATCAAGATAGATTTTCATTTTCATAAATGTTAATCAATTTTTTTTAYAAGAAATTATCTCAAAAACTATTCACTCCATCTACAAAACAAATTGAGTATATATAACTACAATAAGCTCAAGCATTTCTCTACTATTCCTAACTTTAATTATGACAATAATATCATTGTTGGGTTTCCAATGGGCATAGATATGTAAGCATATCACATATTTTATTCTTAAGTAATCTAGTAATTACATATGAAGTAGTTTTTGAATATCTAATTAGCATATTAGACATTAAACATCAGGATTAGCAAGAAGCTTGTTGATCCCAATTCATAAGAAGATTGGAGAGATTGTTGATCCCAATTCATAGGAAGATTGGAGAGATAAGCATAACGTGTTTCCCACCTCAATTATAATACGGCCTTAGGTCCACATAGGTTAGTTATGTAAATATAGCTTTTAAGGAGTTATAATTAATCCTCATATATCTTACATAGTTGCAAGTGGCAGAGCAATTTTCAAGTAACACAATGCATTCTTAATGTTCAATGCTAACTTACCTCAAGGGATCATATTTCTTGTGATTGGGATAAACTTGATTGCTTATGGAAGAACTATGGATATATTTTTGTAAAAATTTATACAATTAATAAGTACATTGATAGGAAGAATTCATATCACTTCATTATTAAAAATAAGAATTCTATTGGTGATATATTGTCACTCAAGCCCCAATATACAAATAGAAAATCAATGGCAGACAAATTAATGTCATTGTGACCCATACCATAGAAAGAAGAAATTATTTAGACATCGGATGAATCATATAGTTGATGTATCTCTCTAAGTCCATATAGCATTACATATTGATCTCTCTATATCCAAATTCAAATCAAAACAAGACACGAGACTTCTGGGAATAGCCTCCTCTCTAAGTATGCATTCAGGAAAAATAAAAGAACTGTATGACTAGAAAATCCAATACTGACTAGTCATGCAGGTCCAAGGAGAAATATCCTTGTCTCTAGAAAAGAAATAATGAAACTAACACAAAGAATAGGTAACCACTACATAAAATATAATGTATCAACTAGTGACCCAATAAAAACGTAGTGGCATTAGCATGAATCGCATGGGTCCTTCATAATTGAATTAAATCTAACACTAATAGACTAGATTATAATTTGTACAATTGTCTCATCTAAAACATACCAAATAGAATCCAATGTAAATGCAATGTATATCGAATTCACAATAACCAAAACACTAATAAACAAAATCCAAATGTCAAAAAAATTCAATCAAGAAAAAATGGACCAACTTGCTCTCATTTAAGAAGAAATTAGAGAAGAAAAAATATTGAAGCATTAGATCCATTCAATCCATAAAGTAGATGCATTTCCAATATTATGAAAAGTAGAATATATGACTAGAGTGTTGATGTTTTGGTAGTTGTGAGAGGTATTAACCTCCACGTGTAACCTATGACTTAGAATAGAATATTTCGAAAGCAAGTGAACCATTAAACAGATGTGTGGAAACCATAGAAGACAAGTCATCCTAGAAAAATAATAATATTAGAATATTATCTTCCAGAAATACAAGTTGGATCCACAGGAAAAAAGATAAACAGAAAATATAATTATCAGAAAGTCGGGTTGGCCCAGCCAGAAAATTCATTAGATAGATTAATATAAATAGAGGACGTTTTAGCTCATTTGAATAACCAGTTAGTGCACAAGTCTTGTGGAGAGTTGTAGTTGCAGTTGCAAGGAGGAATAAGGGTGCATTGTCATCTCTTGTTATTGGTATCTCTCCTGGTGGATCTCTTGGTGACATTCTTGGTGATTCTCTTGGTGACATTCTTGGTGATTCTTTTGGTGACATTCTTTGTGATACTCTTGGTGATATTCTTGCTAAGTATGCTGCAAGTTTGAGAGAGTAGTGCAGCTGCAGTTACTATAGTTGTGTATGGTACTTGTTCTGTGGATATGGAGACTGTCTCTCTTGTGCGCTACCCTTGGAGAAGGATCATTCTACTTGTCTTGAGTTATTGTTGCAAATAGAATCTAGGGTTTATCTGTTGGTTCTAGAGTAGGCTTGCTGGAATTATTCTAAGTAAAGGCTAGTGTACTCGGGGGTGGCATATGTGAATTCCTATGGTTGGGTGACAATGATGTGACATTGTCTATGGCTAAACGAGCATACCAAAATTTCAACATGGTTTCAAAGTTGGTTTCCTTCATAACAGTCTAACCGCTGGAAGGAAGATCCTTAGTTTCCCCCATTGCCAAGATCGTTGAGAACTTATTAAACTCACTAAGAAGGTTTCTTAAGTAGGGTGTATCTATTCCTTAGATCAGATCTGCAAATTTTTGAAGTTGAGATATTAGTGTTTCTTCATAAAACCCCTAGGTTTGCAGTGCCAGTTCCTTCGTGCCAGTTGCAATGTTAGCACCAGTTGCAGTACCAGTTGCAATAAATTTTCTGTGAAACGTTGGGCCTAATATTTGGTTGTTCTAGTGTGCCTTACCCTGGTGCATCTTCAGTTACCTTTAGATTGCAAGTTGGATCACTTTGAAGTTTTAGGGTTTGTCATTGCTTTCCACTGTTGTCAGATGGTGCCACTGTCTGTTGCTTCATGTCATTGTTGTCAGAGGTATGTACTTATATATGTTTAACCTGTATTACTATTTTGAGTGTGATTGCAGTAGAGGGATATCATATCTGGCACATTCAAAGGAACAACGCACTCCAGGTTTGATTGTTTTCATATGCCTCTAGTTGTTATGGCATTATTGTGAACTTATGAATATCTAGTTGTATTTTGATCTATTGAAGTTATAATTGTCATACTAACCTATGTTCAAAGTTAAAGTTAGAAACTAACTTTAGTCAAAGTATTAGATTGATTAAGGTTGAGACTTTAGATTGTATTTGCATTATATTCTCTAACTCAGATTTATGTCAAGAAAGCATATTGTCTTAAATACAGGGGACAGGTTGAAGAGAATACTTGCCATCTTGAGTGAAGGAGACTCGAAAGAAAATCAACAACACTCGTTCTTGAAGATAAGACTCTAGGTTCCATGTTTGATTGATTAAATTAATAAGTTTCCAATTTTCACATATCAAGTTTGATAATTGCTACATTACTAGTTGTGACAACAATCCTTGAAAAGTTCTATTAGTACTAGATACAATGAATACTTGGCAGCATGTGAGCACTATTGATATAAATACTTATTGTACATGTTCGCAAGATGAACTAACATCTCCTCTAGGAGATACTTCTTGTTTTGCTTCCAGACGGGTCACCTTGGTAATAATATGATGATTACCATGAGATTGTCTTTTATTCTTGTTGACATAGATATGTTCTTATGAAAATAATATTATACTTTTTTATCTTGTTTCTCTTGTCTCAGACAGGTTATTTTATAAATTCCATGGAGCTAACCTTGGACGAATGATTGATCACAACACTAGAAGAGTGTTGTTCCTATTTCTTATTATTGTGTTTTTATTTTGGCTCATATTCTAGGCAGGTCACAAGAAATAACTTTGAGAAGAAGCTACTGTGATCATTGTTCTCGTTCTTGTTTTTATTATAAGAGTATTATTCTTGTCTATTGTTTTCCCCTTATTTTCCTTGTTGTGGGCAAGTCACAGGTGATAACTCTGAGGGGAGCTATAGTGACAGTTGAAGGAGGCAATATATTAGATGGTCTCTAGTTTGAGACATGGAGCAGATTGTCCAGATAAGAAGTTGTATACACGACCGTATACATCCATGTACCGAAGAAGACGAAGAAGGGTACTTTTGTGGGATACTGAGTATCTCATATGGATATTGATTGCAAGGAGCAGAAGGCTCCAAGGATAACCAAAAAAATCTCTCTAGTGCAGTTGATCACTCCTCAGATCAGAAAAAGTTAGTAGAGCTAGAAGGGCCTACCCAGAATCATTGTAGTAAACAAGAAGAGACTAGTGTGGTCCCATGAAACTTTGCAGGATGCAACATTGATGAGCCATATCATGAGGAGCATATGGATCCACCAGTGGTGAGGTAGGCGGCCCCACCGAGTACCAGCTCAGAAGGAGATAGAGTTCAGAGGGAGTCAATCCTCACGATCTAGTAGGGAGGAGCAACCTCCCCAGGACCATTCACAGGAGACTTCAAAGAAAATCATCACACACAGAGGGAGAAAATGTCTCCGAAGATTATACAAACTCATAGGGAGTCAAGCTTCAAAGGGGGAATGGAGACTCAAAGACTTTCATATTCATATGGAAGAGAGAGATGTCTTTCGGGACTGATAGACATATGCCATGGGTTGATAAGGCTAGATCGAAGCTTCAAAGGCTTCGAGGAGATATGAGATATTATGGGAAGATTCCCTTGCTTCAATAGACTTTGCTACAGTGACCGAGGAGGAAGCTAGTCATAAGGACTGGGATATATATCTTTTCCTTGGTTCCGAGACCAAAAGGGAAGTGAGTGGAGACTTCCAAGTTGATATACAAAGATAAATCATGTTGCAAACAAATAGCCTAGAGATGTACAAAGCTTGATTTGTCTCCAAAGGATTCTCCCAACAAGAGGGAGAAGAATATGACAAGACACTTGCTCCAGTATATTGCTACTGACGAACATGTAGCAGATGTGTTGACTAAGCCTCTATCAAAAGTGAAGTTTGAGCACTTCAGAGCCAAGCTTGGTGTGGTCGAGAAGGATTTTCCCTCGTGAGGGGGAGTGATGGGTTCCCCAGTAGCGGGAAGTGATATGTTCCCCAATAGCGGGAATTGATGTGCTCCCCAGTAGAGGGAAGTGATGATATTCCTAGTAGAGGAAGCTACCCTAGCGTAGGTTGGTAACCCCAACGCAGGCTAGTACTCTACCCTAGCACAGGTTGGTAACTCCAATGCAGGATAGTACGCTACCCCAACGTAGGTTAGTAACCCCAAGGCAAGATGGTACGCTACCCCAGCGTAGGTTGGTAACTCAAACGCAAGCTGGTATGTTACCCCAGCACAGGTTGATAACCCCAACGCAGGCTGGTATGCTACCCCAGCGCATGTTGGCAACCCCAACGCAGGCTGGTACGTTATCCCAGTGCAGGTTGGTAACCCCAACGTAGGTTGGTAGGCTACCCTAGTGCAGGTTGGTACGCTACCCCAGCGCAGGTTGGTACTCCAATGTAGGTTGATATGTTACTCTAGTACAAAAGGAATACCAAGAGAAATGATGATGATCCTGCCAAGAGGAATACCTTCCTCGTTAAGAGGGAGTGTTAAATTTTTGAGTTAGATTATGTGTGAACTGACGAGTTACTAGTTATGTATGAACTAGATGCCGACCTGTAGTGTCGAAAATGATTCCTAGGTAGAGTGTCGATCAGTAGCATCGAAGGTTACTAGCTGGAGGGACAACCAATAGTGTTGAAGGTGTTTGTCATCTAGATGGCTAATGTGCGACTATGATGGTAATACTTGTTACATGGTATGTTTGATCATATGATATCATGTGTGGCTATGGTGATGCTACATGTAGACCGGTCTGCAAGACCATGTGAGTCTTTCTCATGCCATGTGAGATAGATGGATGTGTTTGAGACCACTACATAAAGAACATTTTAGTTAATACCTCCCTAGCTAAGAGAGAGTGTTGATGTTTTGGTAGTTGTGGGAGGTATTAACCTCCACGTGTAACCTATGTCTTAGAATAGAATATTCTGGAAGCAAGTGAACCATTAAACAAATGTGTGGAAGCCCTAGAAGACAAGTCGGCCTAGTAGAATAATAATATTAGAATATTATCTTCCAAAAATACAATTCGGCTCCATAGGAAAAAGAAAAACAGAAAATACAATTACCAAAAAGTCAGGTCGACCCAACCAGAAAAGTCATTGGACATATTAATATAAATAGAGGACTTTTTAGCTCATTTGAATAACTAGTTAGTGTGCAAGTCTTGTGGAGAGTTGTAGTTGCAGCTGCAAGGAGGAATACAGGCGCATTGTCATCTCTTGGTCTTGGTC
This sequence comes from Picea mariana, assembly GCA_032191745.1. Taxonomy (NCBI): domain Eukaryota; kingdom Viridiplantae; phylum Streptophyta; class Pinopsida; order Pinales; family Pinaceae; genus Picea; species Picea mariana. Next base: position 18,114 of record JASDQU010243572.1, read on the forward strand.
TCTCTCTTGGTGATTCTCTTGGTATGGTACAGTAGTCCAGCTGCAACTGTTGCAGTTGTGTATAGTACATGTTCTGTGGATATGGAGACTATCTCTCTTGTGTGCTACCGGAGAAGGAGCACTCTATTTCTCTTGAGTTATTGTTGCAATTAGCAGCTAGGGTTTATCTATTGGTTCTGGAGTAGGCTTGTGGAATTATTCTAAGTAAAGGTTAGTGTGCTCGGGGGTGGCATATGTTAATGCCTATAGTTGGGTGACAATGATGTGACATTGTCTATGGTTAAACGAGCATACCAAAATTTCAACATAGAGATCCCCATCAAAACAAAATCATAAAACCTCTAGCTAATATCTTCATTAAATATTCCTTTAGAATTTGATAGATTAACCTCTAATTGGAGAGTTGAATGGTTACAATAATGAGTAAATATATGTAATTAGTACGATCAAATAATAGTTTTTCGAGTGAAGAAATAACTAGAAAACCACAACAATGTTTAAGTGATTACTAATGGTTGAATTTACTACTTGAGAAGGAGATTCTACAAGGAAAGTAGCCCTTACATGAAAGAAGACATTATCTAAAGAATAGATCAATGTTATAGAAACCCTCAAAAATAAAGTATTAGTTTTATCTGGTCCATGGAAACAAACAAATAATGATAGTGATATTTGAATTCTTATGGTAATGGGATTACTTAGTGTCACACCCAACCCCTTGTTATCATTAGGTTGGTGGGGTATACGAAATATTCATGATTTCTCACTAAATTAATCTTTCAAACCATAACTCTAAATCAAATCAAATATCCGATTTCAAGCTTCTAATGGACTGTCCATGTGCTCAATTCCAAGCTTCGGATAAGAAGTTACAACTTCCTAAGAATCTATGCATTCCTCATGGTGACATCAACATATCCACGTGGACCCTGTCTGCATTTGCCAATCGACGTGGCTTCTCCTTTCCACAGTTGGATCAAGGGGCAGTGGCTTCCCAGTTACACACAGAGCTAGATATCTAGATTCTCAAATCTTTCAGATGTCCACCCATTTGGAACACAACTCTTATAAAATTCCATAAAGGAAAACTCAAATCCTGCTAACTTGGGTTTCCCGGTTCTTCCCGCAAGGTTCCACCCATACGGGATCGAAACTTTGTAAGGATTCTATTTAAACAAAATCTCATATCTCTGCCACTCCAGATACGAGATTCCAACTTATCTGAGATCGGGACTTTAATAAAAGTCCCCTTTTAAAGAAATCTCGGATTCTGCAAGTCGGATCCAAAGTTCCACTACATTGTTCCACCATCGTGCATCCGCACTTTA
>JASDQU010243572.1:58978-71309 GCA_032191745.1 Picea mariana
AGAGGGTGAACAGAGTAATAGAAGACATACTGAGAATGTATGTGATGGAAAAACCATCAAGATGGGAAGACTACCTGCACTTGGTAGAATTCACCTACAACAATGGGTATCATGCATTGTTGAATATGAGCCCATTTGAAGCACTTAATGGAAGAAAGTGCAATACTCCAATGAGATGGGATAATCCAGCTGATAGAGCAGTAGTTGGGCCAGAGTTGCTCAAGGAGATGGAGGACCAAATGAAAAAAATTAAGCAGAATTTGAAAGTTGCCCAGGATAGGCAGAAAATTTATGTTGATAAGAACAAAACCCACAGAGAGTTCAAAGTGGGTGATCATGTTTTCCTGAAAGTGAAAGCTAACAGGACTTCCCTGAAGCTGGGAAGTTGCGCCAAGTTGGCAGCCAGATTTTGTGGGCCATTTGAAATCCTAGAAAGGATTAGGCCTATTGCATATATGTTTGCATTACCTGCATCTATAACTGTACATAATGTGTTTCATGTTTCATTGCTTAAGAAATATATACCAGATGCTAATCATGTTATCGATTGGAATTTGATTCAGGTGGAACAAGAAGGTGTCCTGCAAGTGCATCCTGTGCGCATATTGGATAGGAAAAACAAACAACTCCGGAATCGAGCTATAGGTCTTGTAAAGGTCTAGTGGACCTGGTACGGTCCTGAGGACGCGACATGGGAGCACAAAGATGTTATGCAGGTAGAGTACCCGCATCTTTTTGAAAATTTTGAAAAGCTTGCAGATGCAGTGTAAAGTTGCACTGAGGACAATGCAAAAATAAGGGGAGGGGATTGTAATGTCCCCAAGGCCGAGCCCTATTGTAAATCATGTCTATGAAGTATAGAGCTTGAATTATGAATTGTAATTATGTTTTATAGGTTGGTGAGCCAATTTTATATAAGCTGGTGGGATTATGTGTTATTAGGTTGGAGAGCCTAAGTGTTAAGGCTAGGAGCTTGCTTTTGTATATGTAATCATGCAGAACATTAATAAAAAAATATAAACATCGATGCGTGCAGACCGACCACAATGAATGAGTGATGGGGGACTAAGCTTACACAGATTGGGTAAGGGATTGGGGGTTGGAAGGTTGGAAAGGGAGGCTAAGTGTTGAGCCTAGGGGCTTAGGTCCTTGGGAATAATATTTTAATATTATTCCAAAAGCCATGTGAAATATGTGTTGTTTTCTAAGTCCTGGGAAAGGCAACGCATGCAGCTCCAAGTGTGCAAAAGGGAACACATGTAGCCCCAGGAAGACAAGTGTCGACCTGGGTGCATGTGGTTAAAAGATGAAGCGTCAACTGAGTTGGGGGTTCGTTCTCCATTCTGTTGTTCATTGTCTAAACTGTGTGACTTCTGCGTCTGAGCTCTGCATATCACACACAACACTGAAAACCAAAACCATGAGACCTTTGTGATGGTCCAGTGTATTCCCGTAAATTTTGGTTGGTCTTTGCATTGGCCTCCATCCTCGAACTCTGCATAATTTCTTGTCACGCATCCTGTAACCAGTAAACCGTGAGCATATTTGTGTCTTCTATAGAACCTGACACCTGGATAATCGCCTGAGCGTGCTGTGTTTTAGCGTCGGGTCATTTCCATTTGTGGGACTATGCCCGTTTTCTATTGTGGTCGTCATCCTGGTGTCAACTGAGTGTTTGATGTTGTTGTTGTTTCCCTCACCCAGTTGGAATGGAGTCGAAGGGTGTGCTGAAGAAGCAGGTTGTCAGGCCCGTGGTAGAAGAAGCAGGTTGTCAAGCCTGTGAGAAACTCCCTCTAGGTGAGAGAGTCTGTTGGGAAGTGGTTTTCTCCTAAAGAGAGTCCAGCACCAACTACGAAGCTCTAAGACTTCTTGATCCGGCCTGTTGCCGAGACCCAGAGAGGGAGGTGAAGCACTGATGGACTGTTTTTGTGAAGGTGTATACTCCCGGGCGGAACAAGCATGTGGGGAATGAGAGTCTGTGAGTAGTGGGCATAAGAAGGCATCCTAGGAAGAATCCTTCTGGTTATTCTGTGCAGTTTTCCCTGTAACCTCATCCTAGACTAGGATTCCTTGCCTTGGGTGGAGCTTAGTCATAGCTCAGGGGTGACCCACTGCTGAGCTTGATGAGCAACGTGGTCTAAGGCTAGGAGGTTCGTGGAAGGCCTGTGTGTGGTTGGTGGAATTACCACGGTTTCAAAAATAAGTATCAACTTATGCTTAATATTATGTTTTGCATGCCTATGATGCTTATATGTTTCATGTATTCTGTTGTGCATATGAATTATTGTTAATGACAGGGATTATTTATGTTAGCAGTAATCTTATGCTTACTCTGAGTTAAATGTGTTTAATATGACTTAAATGCATGTTATTAATTAAGTATGAGAATGATGTTGTTCCGCACAGTAGTGTTTGTCCGACCAGTGGGATGACGGCCGGGGACGATTACAGCTAGGCCTTGTTGTAAATGATTTGTTATTTCAGACAAACTTTGTAGAAATATTGCATTTAATTATGTTTATTTCTCTTGGGCTCTAATGAGTTTCTCATTATCATCCCTCTAGCTCCAAAGTTCATCCTTCGTAATTCTCRATGTCTTTTCCAAATCTAGAGGATTTTATGTATCTCTCCTCTCATTTGATTCTTCATCTCTAATATGTGATATCTCTTCCATAACATGTTGTACCATCCTGTTGTTATTTTCTTCACTTCACTATGCCTTCGCAATGTTGAAATAATAGGTCATTATTAGCCAATCATACAAATGAAAGGAACACAAATAATTGGCCTTGATAAGGTTTGCATTGGCCTACAACAACCACAAACTCGGGGATCTTTTCCTGACACCATATTCACTCCAAACTTGTTGTTAGTGTATATCAACATCATTTTAGTTCAATTACATACACATGGCTGGAAAATTCACTCCTTTCATATTTTAGAGTAAAGCAAGGAAAAAGACATACTTAATTTAAAATAACAAAATACGTTTTTTACATTCGTTGACCTGTGATCTTGATGACATGGAATAGTGCAGTCTGCTTATGTGGTAGCTATGTCTGACGTGTCATGCATCCACATCGAAGTGACGTGTCATATCCTAATCTGGATTTAGGAGCGGAACAAATTGATTAACAAAATGAATACAATAAACATAGAGATCTGAAGAATAACACAAATATCCAGTGAACAATATCTTCTATTGAATAAATGAAATAGGTTGAAACTGTAAAACTAAAGAACTGAAACACTTGCTTGAATGGTGGTAGCTATCTCTGAGAAGAGATGTGGCTTCTGCGCTCATCCATCTGAGTAGAATCATTACAATGAGGCTCTAGAGGCCTTTTTGATATTATTCATAAATGCTAAAACCCTAGACATCCAAAAACCTAACCCTAGGAGGTGAAACACCAAAAGTCATGTGGGCCCCTATGGGTAAGTTGGTACCTCAAGTTCCCAGGGTCGTAACTTTTTCATATAACCTCTGTTTTAGGTGTGTGATAGCCCAATGGAAAGGTATTTCAGAGAAATACACATTACGTCGTCAAACTCTGACTTTGTCTAAAGTTTGATTGTGGCAAGCCAAAAAAACACTGTTTATGGCTCCAAAACGACCCTAGAAGTACAACAAGATGTGTTGACATGAAAACATACAAAATAATCTAGTTGGATTAGATTAGAGGCCACCAGTATCCACCTGGAAAATGTGTAGGGCTTTAGACAACCCCAGAAGTGTAGAACCTACAATTAAAAAGAAGTACAGAAGAACAGGGTGAACTAAAAACGAACAAGAGGAGCCAGTTGGAATAGGTGGGTGGCCACCAATATCCATATGGATCAATCCTCCCCCCTTAGGAGGCAATGGTATCCATTGTGTTGAGTTCCCCCATCAGGTGAGGAAACTTCTGTTGGATTTGGCCTCGGGTGAGCCACTTACCTTGGTGTAGGAGTTTCCCTGCCTTGACAACCCAATAAAGTTGGATCCTTTGTTGGCGAGTGCCCTTGACTTGTGTGTCCACTATCTGATCAGTGGATGCTTGTTCCATGTAGTCAAGGTTGAGATTTGTTGGTGTCAAATATTATGCGATCTCTAAGGTGTCCAATAATGGTGGAAAATATGGCCGAAGGAGGTCCACATTAAACATTGGGTGCATGCCAAGGAAGGGTGGAGTGTTGAGCTCAAAATCATTGCTATCCATAGCCTTGGTGATAGTGTAAGGCCCATAGAGAAGTGGGTGGATCTTTCGATGGGTCCTTGTGAGACGCTCCTTCTACAAATGTAACCAGACTTTTTCGCCAACTTGAAACTTGTGTGGTACCTTGTGTTGATCATGGTGTTGCTTGTACTTAACATTGGATTTATGCAAAATCTCTTGGACCTATTGGCGGATGTGTTGAATATGCTCAATGATTATGGTGTCTTTTTCGGTCTCAAATTGAACATGCGAAGAGTTTGTCGGTGTGGTAGCAAGAGGTATTGCAACATCAATGGGACCCAAGGGTTGGAATCCCAGCCCCATCTGAAATGGGCTATGGTCGGTGGAGCTATGGAGATCCATATTGTAACTGTGTTGAACATAGGGTAGACTCTCATCCCATGTACGTGGATTCTTAGAGTTGTACATGCGCACAATGTGCATAATCATCTGATTGACGACCTTTGTTTTGTCGTTTATTTGGGGGTGGAAAGCAGTGGATTTAGTGAGCTTGGTGTCCAACAGTGACCAGAGACTCGACCAAAATGTGCTAAGGAACATGTTTTCCCGATCGGAGATGATGGTCTGTGGTATCCAAAAATGGACCCACACTCGTTCGAAGAAGATCTTAGCAGTATATGCCAATGTGATATTCTTCTTGCAGGTTATGAGGATGGCCATCTTTGAAAGTTGATCAACGGCCACAAATACGCAGTCATTTCCTTGCTTGGTGGATGAAAGGCCAAACATGTAATCCATTGAGATGGATTCCCAAGAATTCTCAAGAGTAGGAAGAGGGGTGTATGATACTTTCTTCTTGATGGTTGGCTTAGAAATGGAACATGTAGTGCAAGATCTTATATACTTGTTGACGTCCTGTCAAAGTTTTGGCCAATAAAAATGTTTCTGAAGAACAGCCACATTTTTCTCCACGCCAAAATTTCCTGCCACCCAACTGTAGTGGGCTTCCCAGATCAGCTTGGCACGCTCACTTGTAGGAACACAGAGATGGCCTAGATGGCATAATAGTCTATCCTAAATGTGAAAATCGATGAAAATCATGCATGTACCCAAGAGTTGATAGGTGGTGGTGAAGTCTAGATCTTGCTAATAAATTTGGGGCCACTCAAATACCTCATGTCCATAGGAATGGAGCATAGTGGTGAGTGCAGCCACAGGAGGTCGACTGAGGCAGTCAGCGACACAATTTGAGATCCACATATTATACTTGATGTTGATATGGAACTGTTGTAGGTAGGTGGACCACTTTTTATGGTGGTCCTTCTACAATTTCCCATGTGTCTGTATGAACTACAAAGGCTTATGATCAGTGTGGATGATCATCTCCTTTCCCATAATGTAATGTTTCCATTGATGACAGGCTTGTACAATGAAATACATTTCCTTGTCATAGGTGGTGTATTTTCAAACAATATCTAAGAGTGTCTCACTATGGTATGCCACTGGATGACCATGTTGAGTGAGAATTCTGCCTACAGCATAGTCAGATGCATCAGTCTCAGAACAGTTGTTGCAGATCGGGATAGGAGAGTACTAGAGTTGAGCACAAGAAATGCTTCAGATCATTGAATGCTCATTTTTGTTCCTTCCCCCACGCAAAATTTTCCCTACCACCGCCCTTGGTCACCAGGCTGAGGGCCCATGCAATATGGGATAATCCCAACAAGAACCATCTGTAGAAGTTGGACAGACCCAAGAAGCTCTGAAGCTCGGTTAGTGTGGTCGGGGCTGGTCAGTCACAGATGACTTGAATATTAGTTGGATCAACATGTACCCCATGCTCATCAACAATGTATCCCAAGTATCGAACCTTGTTCATGCCAAAAGAGTATTTTTCCAAGTTGGCATATAGCTTATGTTGTTGCAAAGTGCTCAAAATCCGTTGAATATGCCGCATGTGCTCCTCCCAAGTTCTATTGAATATGAGGATGTCATCCAAATATACCACCACAAAGGAGTTGGTGAAGGGTCTCAATAGATCATCCATCAACATCATGAAAGTGGTTGGTGCATTTGTTAAGCCAAAGGGCATGATCAGCCATTCGAAGAGACCTTCTTTAGATTTGAAGGTTGTCTTCCATACATCAGTTGGTTCAATGGGAACCTAGTGGTAGCCAGACTTTAGGTCAATCTTGTTGAAGAACTTTGCCCCCTTGATTTGGTCAAGAAGGTCATCAATCCTGGGAATTGGGTACCAGTTCCTGACTATGATTTTGTTTAAGGATTTGTAATCAATACAAAGTCGTCAAGTCTTGTCCTTCTTCTGCACCAGTACAATTGGACTTCTGCAAGGAGAGGAGTTGGGTCTGATGTGCCCCTTTTGAAGAATCTATTGGATCTGACACCTAATTTCTTCATTTTCCATCAATGAGAGATGATAGACTGGTCCATTAGGTAGAGGTGCATCAGGGGTCAGATCAATTGGATGCTTGACTTGGTAGTGCGTCAGTAGCGCAGTGGGTGAGGAGAATATTTCTTTATATACTTCCACAATCTCATCCACTTGCTTCTTCTACAAAGAGAGGCTTTGTGTAGAGGGCAAAAATGTGGCAGCGACCTTCTGCTTACTGTGAGCACAGATCACACAGAAGACTAACTTCGCGATTTGTGAAATGACCTTACTGCATTGCTTAGCAGAGATTAAATAAATAGTGGTATGAGGCGCTACCTCTGGTATCCTATACAATTGTCTACCCAAAGTAATAATAACACTGCGGGGTCTAGACTCATACATAGCATAATGCTTCCACAAATATGGTTGTCCTAAAAGAACATCACAAACTTCAAGGGGAGAAATATCACACAATACCTCATCTTTGAAAGGCTTGATGTCATAGGGAATACGACATTGTTGGTTGACATGAAGATCTCTTCCTTGTTGAATCCAGCCGATGGTGTAGGGTTGTGGGTGCGGAGTCGTTGGCAGGTCCAGTCACTTGACGATATTTTCTGAAATCAGGTTCTTCTGACTGTCTCTATCGACAATGAAATGAAGCAGATCCCCCTTTCCAACTTATGTGAGTGAAATAGGTGTTTCCCTTCTTCTGGTTCTTCTCGTTTGCTTGGACGGACTTTGGTGGTAGCGACAATGACACTTGGTTCAACATCGATAATATGCTTCCCTCCTTCAAGATTTGATTCAGAATCAGAATCGGCCTCTGACTCAGAATCCTTCAGCTCGGCCACGAGTGACTGCTTGGAGCAGCATTCTTCAGTGTTGTGCCAAGGTATTTTATGGTACTCACGCCATTTTCCCATGTCCTTCTTCATCTTCTCATTTCCCTTCTTGTGTTGCAGCTTGAACTAGTTTTCTTGAGAGCAGCCATCTCAGCTCGGTCCCTTGTTGTGTGGGTTGGGGCCGCCTTTTCCCTGCTTAGGTTGTGAGGGGTTTGCAGATCCAAACTCTCACCTCTTCTGCTTAAATTTCTACTCGATCTTATCTATAAGTAGTGTCCAATGTGGCGATGTCTAGAAACTCCATTTTTGTTTGAATGTATCTATGCAAAAAGATGTAGTATTTGAGCACCAGATGATGCTCAGAGTCTTTGATACCCAATTTGGTGTGCAGGGTATGGAAAATATTGGTGAAATATGGTACTTTCTTGTCCCTTTCTTGATGCAAGGTGGTCCATCTAGTGTATTGGTCCTCGTATCTTCCAATAGGGTAGTATTTTTCTTTAATGGTGTCCCAGAAGGAATCCCATGTAGGGGCCACCACAAATATTGCAGATTCCCCTACAACCCTTTGCTCAGAGTAAGTATCCCACCAATCCTTAACATGGGGGACGACCTTGAGGTGTGCAAAAGTAATCTATTCCCTATCGAAAAAATTATGGACCGCAAAATACCCTTCGAGTAGATTCAAGAATTTGTCTACATCATCTGAATCTATCAATCCTTCAAATAACGGAATATCAAAATTTACATGTACCTTGAAGGGGGTTGCATGGTCGCTTGATGAATATGTTTCTCCTGTGGTCAGCCATCGAAGGATCTATGCAAAGTTTCCCATCATTTCATTTCTTTTTTGTGTGAGGGATTCCTCTAGCAACATTTTAATATGATCTCATGCTCCATCATCTTTCTTTTCATCCCCCATGGGTTTTTATCGGGCTCGTCGCGGTCGATCCGGCAACGGCTCTATTGGTTCGAGTCCCAACTTGTTGTACCCAGATCTTGTCGGGGACATGAACGAAGAAAAATAAATGAAGAGCAAATCGCTCTGATACCACTTATCTGGATTTAGGAGTGGAACAAACTGATTAACATGAATACAATAAACACAGAGATATGAAGAATAACACAGAATCTAGTGAACAATATCTTCTATTGAATAAATGAAATAGGTTGAAACTGTAAAACTACAGAACTGAAACACTTGCTCAAATGGTGGTAGCTATCTCTGAGAATAGATTTGGTTTCTATGCACACCCGTCTGAGAAAAATCATTACAATGAGGCTCTAGAGGCATTTTTGATATTACTCATGAATGCCAAAACCCTAGACATCCAAAAAAATAACCCTAGGAGGTGAAACGCCATAATTCATGTGGGCCCCTATGGGTAAGTTGGTACCTCAACTTCCTAGGGTCACAACTTTTTCATACAACCTTGGTTTTAGGTGCATGGTACCCCGTTGGAAAGGTCTTTCATAGAAATACACATTCGACCATAAAATTATGACTCCATCTACAGTTTGACTGTGGCAAACCAAAAAAACATTGTTTAGGGATCCAAAACGGCCTTGGAAGTACAACAAGATGTACTGACATGAAAACATAAAAAATAATCCAGTTGGATTAGGTGAGAGGTCATCAGTATCCACTTGGAAGATGTGTAGGGATTCAGAGAGCTCCAGAAGTGTAGAATCCACAATTACAAAGAAGTACAAAAAAACGTGTTGAACTAAAAATGAACAAGAGGAGCCAGTTGGAATAGGTGGGTGGCCACCAATATCCACCTGGATCATATCCCAACTAGCACCCTCCTTTCCACTTCAAGAATTTAAAGGTTCCAGTGTGTCAAATTTCCACATCGAATTCTTGATGGAGGAGACATATACTATCCAACTTGGCATCCAGATCCATATTTTATTTTTCATTCAAAACTTTGTCCTTCCAAACTCCATATCCCAGATATACTATGTGTTGGATCATAGGATTTCAATGTGTCCTCCCACTAGGTCACCACCTGTCATATCCATGTCATCCCTAACACCGCACCACCTGTATGGAAAAATTTCAAATTTTCCAAGTAATCTCTTGTTTTCTCCCCTTCTAAAATTTTTGTCAAAATGCTTTGTATGAAAACCCTAAAATGTATTCACTCATGGCCTGGTTCTTAGCCCATACATCCTCAGTGTTGTAACATATCTCTGATACCACTATGTAACAAACCCAACCCATTTATCATCATTAGGCTGGTGGGGTATACAAAATCTTCACAATTTCCCACTAAATTACTCTTCCAAACCATATATAGAATATTTGTTTCGAGATTAAAAAAAAAATGGACTCCTTAAGATATTTCCATCAACTGTCCATATGCTCAATTTCGAGCTTCATAAAAGAAGTTATGACCTCCTAAATAATTTTTGCATTCCTCATGGTGACATCACCATATCCACATGGAAATCCAGGTGGACCTTGTTCGCGCTTGCCAACCTATGTAGCTTGGATGATGTGGATTCTCCTTTCCACAGCTGGATAGAGGGGTGGTCGCTTCCAAATTACACATAAAGCCAAATATCTAGATTCTCAAATCTTCTAGATATCTTCCCATTCATAATATGGCTTTTATTAAAAGTCCATAAAAAGGAAAACCATGATCCCGCTAACCCAAATTTCTTGGTTTCGCCTGCAAGGTTTCACCTATATGGGATCTGATCTTTGTAAGGAGTATATTTAAATGAAATATCATATCTCTGCCACTCTGTATATGAGGTTCCTTCTGCGAGGTTCCAACTTATCCGGGATCCAGACTGTAATAAAAGTCCTCTTTTAAACAAATCTTAGATTCTGCTAGTCAAATCCATGGTTCCACTACATTGTTTTTCCATCCAACATCCAAAATTTATTAACTATCCATTTAAATGAAAAATTGGATGTTCGCTACCCAGATCAATGGATTTATCCACAAGGTTCCACCATTTGATATATGTACTTTAGGAAAAGTTTACAATGGTTCCATCGATATGGCTTCCATCCCAGGGGTCACAAATTTGAAGGTCATGGTTCCCGCATCAGGGTTCCTCCTCATGGTTCCACATCAAGGTTCCAACATCCATAACTTTTATTAGATAAAACTTCGGATCTCAACGGTCCCGACAACCCAAATTTTTGGGGTTTCCACCTTAGATAAATACGTTAAAAGGTTAAAATGGAAGAGGGATGTGATAACCTGGATCCTTTACAATTGACTTCAAAAGGATTGAAAAATGAAAACCTCTCAATACAACCTTTCCATAGCCAAAATTAAAGCAATGGAGACTCAAGGAAACAACCATTACTGAGTAATTAAACCTCCACTCAATCCATACCATTCTCATGGTTTTAGGGAATGAATTACACGTTGTCTCCATATGCATGCAAGATAATATATCCAACATGAAAAGTTACCAAACAGAAAAGGAATTATAGGATATGCATTCATTTCATCCCTCACAACTCTCTGCTCATGAATCTGTACAATTTCATGAATTGTAAAAACATGCATATTTTATAGAATAATCGGGCATTTGAATATACAAAGCATAAATAGAAACTTATATGTTCATAAAATGTCAACCAGACTAGCTAATTAAGGGTGAGTGATTTTCCACCCAACCATAGGCTSTGTTTCACTAATACTTTCTACACCATGCCACCCTTATGCCAAACCATGATACCACCAGGAAAACTTATATTTCTCAAGGAAATTGGATTAGGTGTGAAGGTCACTCTCCTTCATAGGAAGTCAACAAAAGAAATCCCTTTCACCCACTTAGCCCAAGGCCTCCACAAAATTTCCCAGATGCCTTCCCATCTATATTACCTCTACAAATGAGAGTCCCTTCACTACTAACATAGTCCATGAGCACCCTCCCATTCCAGTGTCAGTTTCATGTCCATCCAACATCAATTTTCATCCCTCTTGCCTAGGTCGGGTTCATATTTTCTCTGCTCAAGTTCAGTAGTGAGTTCACTTGTGATCTTGCTCTTCTCTACATGTTTGTGTTTCATTCGCATCTCTCTCCATAACTCTATCTCTTTGTTCCCAAAAACCATATTTTTCCACACTCCCCCCTGTGGGTCTCTTCCTCCTCCTAGAAGGTTCCCAATTTTCCTTTCTTGTGTCAGAGGAGTTTGTGGGTCAATCATCGAAAATGAGGTGGGTACTTGCTCTACCAATGGTTGGAATTCTTCAGTTGTCCCATCCATCTCTCCATACCTCCATCATTATGGGTGGTTCCCCTTCATTAACTAATTTTTGGAAAATGGGAAGAGAGGTGAAAATAACCACAAATTGAACTTTAGCAAATTGTCACTATGGATCTTAGGCAAAGTAATTCCCCCTCACTAGTTTCCACTCGTGGTATCATGGTCTGTACTAGTGCTCCACCCTTCAGTCAGTTGTTTTGCATTCTTTCATTAACAAAATATATTTACATTGTTTGTAAACATCCATTCTAGTCTTATAATGGAAAAATATCTTTGTTGCAACTCACAACGACACTAAGTCATAGTTATAATTATAGACTGGGGGGGGACAGGGTGCTATAGTCAGGTTTAAAGGATTCAATGAATTTATGGTTGATTATGAACAATATATGTTGTGGGCATGATAAAGACAAATCAATCAAATTAAACTCAATAACCAATATTCCTAGCCCCATTCCAAATAAGGTACACATCATGTTTGTAAATATAAATCATGTCATAATCTAACTCTTGTAGATGTTGTTGAATCAATTCACATATCCATTGAGATTTTTGTATGGATAAAATGTCCACAAATGAAATAATAAAAAATAAAGCTAATGTGATCCTAAAGTAATCCCATTAATTTCATTAATTGTATAAATAATTACCCCTAGCACCTTGTAGTTTGTCTATTGGTTGGTCGAATATCTACTAA
>JASDQU010243572.1:90454-107312 GCA_032191745.1 Picea mariana
TTCTAGGACACCCCAACAGAATGGAGTTGTTGAAAGAAAGAACAGGATAGTACAAGAAATGGCTTGAACAATGTTAATGGATTCCAAATTGATAGATATTTTTTGGACATAGGCAATGCATACATCAGTTCACATTCAAAATAGAGTAATTCTTAGAAACAACACTGACAAAACTCCCTATGAACTATGGAAAGGAATACCAACAAATGGGAAGCACTTCAAAGTTTTTGGGAGCAAATGCTACATCAAAAGAGAAGATGACAAAATGGGAAAGTTTGACTCTCGTGTGGACAAAGGAAAACTTGTTGGTTACTCAAGTACAAGGAAAGAATACAAGTGTTACAACCTGAGATTGAACAAAGTTGTGGAAAGTATCAACGTAACAATTGATGAAACAGGTAGACAAGAATTAAAGGAAGAAGAAAATGAATCAATGGAACAACTTTATGAAGAAGAAGCAGAAGATGAAAGGTAAGTAGAAGGGGAAGATGAAGAATATATGACATAAGCAGAAGAGCAAGTTCAACAAGTGCCTCCAAAGACACCTAGAAGATGAGTACAGAAAAATCATCCTCCAGATCAAATTATAGGAAACAAAGATGTAGGAGTTGAGACTAGAAGAAGAATCCATTCACCAGAACAAACACACCTAGCACTCTCATATACGATTGAACCAACTTTTTTTGAAGAGGCCAACAAGGATGAATTTTGGAATAAGGCCATGGATTAAGAATTGGATCAAATAGAGAAAAATGATAGTTGGGAATTGGTTCCAAGACCAAAGAATAAGAATGTAATCGAGACAAAGTGGGTATACAAGAATAAATTGAATGAAGATGGACAGGTTACAAGGAACAAAGCTAGATTAGTATGTGATGGATATGCATAGGTTGAAGGAATTGACTTTGAAGAGACATTTTCCCCAGTTTCTAGAATGGAAGAAATCCAATTGCTTTTAGCTTATGCATGCTCCAAAAATATTAAAGTGTGTCAGATGGATGTAAAATCATCTTTTCTGAATGGGGAACTTGAAGAAGAAGTCTACATTGAACAACCAGAAGGATTTCAGTTGTCAGAGAATGTAGATTATGTGTGTAAATTAAAGAAGACCTTGTATGGTCTAAAACAGGCTCCTAGAGCATGGTACTCTAGATTGGATAAATATCTACAGCAGGCAAGGTTCAAAAAAGGAACGGCAAACAACAACCTCTACATCAAGGTAAGTCAAGATAGTATTTTATTAATTGAAGTTTATGTTGATGATATTATTTTTGGTAGTAATGATGACAGGTTAAGCCAGAAATTTGCAAAGGATATGCAGAATGAATTTGAAATGTCATTACTTGGAGAAATATCCTTCTTTCTGGGACTTCAGATACATCAAAGCCACCAAGGAATTTTTATTTCTCAAACCAAGTATACCAGAGACATGTTAAAGAGGTTTGGAATGGAAGATTTCAAACCAGTTATCACTCCCATGAAAACCAGTTGCAAGTTAAGCAAAGACGATGATTCAAAGTCTATAGATTAGAGGCAATACATGTCAATTATTGGTAGCCTACTATATGTGACAACATCCAAACCACTTGTAATGCAGGCACTTGGACATGTGGCACGATTTCAAGCAGCACCAAAGGAATCACATGTATTAGTAGTGAAGAGGATTTCCAGATATCTCAAAGGAACAAAAGAGTTTGGATCATGGTATCCAAAAGGAAATGATCTATCACTTATTGATTGCACAGATGCAGATTAGGAAGGTTGTATTGATGACCGAAGAAGCACCAGTGGAGCAGTGTTCTACTTAGGTGAGTTTTTAGTATTATGTCTAAGCAAGAAAAAATCATCAATATCTTTATCTACAACCGAGTAAGAGTATATTGCAGCAAAAACATGATGTACACGGGTTATTTGGATGAAACAAACTATGATAAATATACATGCTGAGTATGATGATCCCATTCCAATCTGTTGTGATAATACAAGAACCATCAGTATCTGAAAGAACCCGGAGATGCACTCCAAGACAAAGAACATTCCAATCAAGTATCACTTTCAATGGGAATAGGTTGCAAAAAAGAACATCAGAGTTGAGTATGTGAGCACAAAAGAACAAGTGGCAGACATCTTTACAAAACCACTTCCATGGGAATCCTTTGAGTATCTTCGCCAGAGACTCAGAGTTATTTATACTCCAAAATGAATGATTTTGAATGCTTATCTTATATGTCTTCGATATACACAAGGAAGCACCATAAAGAGAATAGTTCAGTCAGGGGGAGCAACCCCGGATGGAAAGATACCTTTTCCATTGATGACAAAGGGGGAGATATTTATTAGATGCAGAGGATAGAGGCATGGTTCCAGAAGGATAAATGTTCATGGAGATGCAGAGGATAGAGGCATGGTTCCAGGGGGAGCATGAGTGATATGATTTCAGTATTGCATCATAGTGTTGTCATCAATGCCAAATGGTGAGATTGTTGATTAAGGTTGGTTGTCATTGATTTCAACCCTTGAAGAAAGCTCGATAGCACAAAGGTTTGGGTAATGTACCCAAGTTTGTTTGATGTAAAGATGACTCGTATTTTCTTGTAAGGATTGATAAGAAGTACAAATGGATGAACTCCAAAGTGGTCTCCTTATGGTGAAATCCCTCACGAGAATATGCTTTGCGGATTGATTTATCCTACAAGTATAGTTAGAGTAACCATGCTTAATTGTAGAATAATGAGATGAAGGTCAGTGAATTTGTCATTGAAACTATCCTAGATGGATAGTGCTTGTCATGCCATTCCTGGTGGTATGTGGAACGTCACATAAATCCTCATGGCTAGAGAGTTATGGGCATATGAATTTGAAGAACCCTCATGAGTCATATAGAAGCCCCCAAAAGTCAAGTGTTTGCAAAAGAAATTATTTAAATAATAAAGTGAATGGAGAACTCCCTAAAATAAGGAAAGTGTAATGCTACATGAAAGTATAAATAAGAGGTAAATCTCTCTCATTTAATCACACTTTGTCAAAAGATTGAACAAGGGAACCAATTGGTCATTTTGCTAAAAAATGTCCTCATAAGAAAAAGAGAAATGATGAAGTTTACTCAAATAGAAAACAAACATATAAAGGAAAAAGAACCACAAAGAAAGTCTTCAAGAAAAGCTTATGCACCAAAGAAGACATCTCATCATCAGATGAATATGAAGTCAATGACAGTGAGACAGAAAGAGTTTTATTCATGGCAATAGAAGACTTTGATAAAGAAGACTCTGAAGAAGAATATGAAGAAGTTGAAGAAGAATATGAAGAGGCAGAAGTTGACTACTGAGAAGAATTGATGTTTTCCATAGAAGTTATCAGAAGAGAAAAGAAGAAAAACAAGAAACTACAAGCGATAATAAAGAAGACACTCAAGAACTAGAACAAATGATCACAAATTTCAAGCTTGAAATAGAAGAAGATAGAAAAATTGAAGAAACACTCAAAGAATAGCTAGAAGAAAAAGACAGGATCATTGGAAATTTGGAAGCAAATTTTGTCACATTAAGAAAGGATCTTCAAAAGAAAAATATGCAGAACAACTCAAAAGTTTTGGATGACATTATCGGTAGTTAAAAACCTCATCATGACAAGTCCAAACTTGGATAGAATCAGATAGAAAATGGATCAAGCTCCGAAACAACAGACCAAGAAACATATCCAAAAAGCTATGCCGAAACAATCAAAGGGGATAGGAAGATCTACAAAGAAGATTACAGGGACACTCCTCCACCGAGAAGATCCATATTTCAAAATCACCAACTGACAGATAGGCCTCGGGAAGAAGAATAATTCATAAGAGTTCCTCCTTTAAGAAGATCTTCAACTCCCAGGTATCAAACTATATTTTTTGGTTTATGTTATGCATGTAATAATTTTGGACACAAAGTTGTGAATTGCGAAGCTAACAATAGGAACATAAACAACTTTGAAATTCATACACAAAAGGGTTATCTAAGAAGGCCTAATGAAACACAAAGAAGAAGTTACAACAGGTTTGAATCCTTGAGCACTGAAGTGGAATGCTACAAATGTAACAACTTTGGACACATGGCCAAAGATTGTAGAATGACAGTCCCTCCTAGAGAACTGCAACATAATAACAAAGTCACAGATAAGAACCTCAGAAAAGGACATGGATAAGAAAGCTGAATATGTATAGCAATGAAGAATGCACACTCGCTCTAAAAGATAAGCAGAAGAAACGTGGTTGGTATGTTGATAGTGGTTGCTCAAAACACATGACAGATGATAGAGACAGGTTTCTTACTTTAAGAAAGGAAAGCGATGGATCAATCTCCTTCAGAAATGATGATTCAGCTAAAATCATTGGAAAAGGCACAGTCATAATTGGGAATAAGAATACAAAGGTAGAAAATGTTCTACTAATAGAAGATATGAAACATAATCTTCTAAGTGTGAGTCAAATGTGTGACCAAGGTCATAAAGTTACTTTCAATTCACAAAAGTGCGAGATAAGAAAAGAAGGTTCAGGAAAATTTATTGTAACAGCTGCAAGAACTTAAAGCAACATATATGTGTTAAGTGAAATTGGAAATGAAATGTGTTTTCTAGGAAAGAAAGATGAAAGTTGGCTATGGAAAAGAACAATGAGTCACATACATTTTGATAATCTTGTCAAAGTCAGCAAAAGAGAAGCAGTCATAGAAATGCCCCAAATCACGAAACCAACCAACACTTTATGCAAGCATTGTCAACAAGGAAAGAAAACAAAGACCAAATTCAAATCAAAGGAGTATTCAACGACAAGACGATTGGAAATTGTGCATACCGATCTAGTTGGAACAACTACAACAAACGGTTTAAAAAGTGAGAAATACTTTATGTTATTAGTTGATGATTATATAAGAATGACTTCAGTTTTCTTTCTCAAGAATAAGTCAAAAGATTTTGAAAACTTCAAGATCTACAAGGAAATGGTTGAAAATGAAATGGATTCAAAAATCAAATGCTTGAGATCTGATAATAGAGGAGAGTTCACTTCAAAGGAATTTATGGACTACTGCAAAAGTCATGGAATAAAAAGGAAGTTCTTCGTTTCTAGGACACCCCAACAGAATGGAGTTGTTGAAAGAAAGAACAGGATAGTACAAGAAATGGCTTGAACAATGTTAATGGATTCCAAATTGATAGATATTTTTTGGACATAGGCAATGCATACATCAGTTCACATTCAAAATAGAGTAATTCTTAGAAACAACACTGACAAAACTCCCTATGAACTATGGAAAGGAATACCAACAAATGGGAAGCACTTCAAAGTTTTTGGGAGCAAATGCTACATCAAAAGAGAAGATGACAAAATGGGAAAGTTTGACTCTCGTGTGGACAAAGGAAAACTTGTTGGTTACTCAAGTACAAGGAAAGAATACAAGTGTTACAACCTGAGATTGAACAAAGTTGTGGAAAGTATCAACGTAACAATTGATGAAACAGGTAGACAAGAATTAAAGGAAGAAGAAAATGAATCAATGGAACAACTTTATGAAGAAGAAGCAGAAGATGAAAGGGAAGTAGAAGGGGAAGATGAAGAATATATGACATAAGCAGAAGAGCAAGTTCAACAAGTGCCTCCAAAGACACCTAGCAGATGAGTACAGAAGAATCATCCTCCAGATCAGATTATCAGAAACAAAGATGCAAGAGTTGAGACTAGAAGAAGAATCCGTTCACCAGAACAAACACACCTAGCACTCTCATATACGATTGAACCAACTTGTTTTGAAGAGGCCAACAAGGATGAATTTTGGAATAAGGCCGTGGATTAAGAATTGGATCAAATAGAGAAAAATGATACTTGGGAATTGGTTCCAAGACCAAAGAATAAGAATGTGATCGACACAAAGTGGGTATACAAGAATAAATTGAATGAATATGGACAGGTTACAAGAAACAAAGCTAGATTGGTATGTGATGGATATGCATAGGTTGAAGAAATTGACTTTGAAGAGACATTTTCTCCAGTTTCTAGAATGGAAGAAATCCAATTGATTTTAGCTTATGCATGCTCCAAAAATATTAAAGTGTGTCAAATGGATGTAAAATCATGTTTTCTGAATGGGGAACTTCAAGAAGAAGTCTACATTGAACAACCAGAAGGATTTCAGTTGTCAGAGAATGTAGATTATTTGTGTAAATTAAAGAAGACCTTGTATGGTCTAAAACAGGGTCCTAGAGCATGGTACTCTAGACTGGATAAATATCTACAACAGGAAAGGTTCAGAAAAGGAACAGCAAACAACAACCTCTACATCAAGGTAAGTCAAGATAGTATTTTATTAATTGAAGTTTATGTTGATGATATTATTTTTGGTAGTAATGATGACAGGTTAAGCCCGAAATTTGCAAAGGATATGCAGAATGAATTTGAAATGTCATTACTTGGAGAAATATCCTTTTTTCTGGGACTTCAGATACATCAAAGCCACCAAGGAATTTTTATTTCTCAAACCAAGTATACCAAAGAAATGTTAAAGAGGTTCGGAATGGAAGATTTCAAACCAGTTATCACTCCCATGAAAACCTGTTGCAAGTTAAGCAAAGACGATGATTCAAAGTCTATAGATTAGAGGCAATACATGTCAATTATTGGTAGCCTACTATATGTGACAACATCCAAACCATGTGTAATGCAGGCAGTTGGACATGTGGCACGATTTCATGCAGCACCAAAGGAATCACATGTATTAGTAGTGAAGAGGACTTTCAGATATCTCAAAGGAACAAAAGAGTTTGGATTATGGTATCAAAGAAATGATCTATCACTTATTGATTGCACAGATGCAGATTGGGAAGGTTGTATTGATGACTGACGAAGCACCAGTGGAGAAGTGTTCTACTTAGGTGAGTGTTTAGTATTATGTCTAAGCAAGAAACAATCATCCATATATTTATATACAACCAAAGAAGAGTATATTGCAGCAAAAACATGTTGTACACAGGTTATTTGGATGAAACAAACTATGATAGATATACATGTTGAGTACGATGATCCCATTCCAATCTATTGTGATAATACAAGCACCATCAGTATCTGAAAGAACCCAGTGATGCCCTCCAAGACAAATAACATTCCAATCAAGTATCACTTTCAATGGGAACAGGTTGCAGAAAAGAACATCAGAGTTGAGTATGTGGGCACAAAAGAACAAGTGGAAGACATCTTTACAAAACCACTTCCATGGGAATCCTTTGAGTATCTTCACCAGAGAATCAGAGTTATTTATACTCCAAAATGAATAATTTTGAATGCTTATCTTGTATATCTTAGATATACACAAGGAAGCACCATAAAGAGGATAGTTCAGTCAGGGGGAGCAGCCCCGGATGGAAAGATACCTTTTCCATTGATGACAAAAGGGGAGATATTTATCAGATGCAGAAGATAGAGGCATGGTTCCAGAGGGAGAAATGGTCATGGAGATGCAGAGGACAGAGGCATGGTTCCAGGGGGAGCATGAGTGATATGATTTCAGTATTGCATCATAGTGTTGTCATCAATGCCAAATGGGCATATTGTTGATTAAGGTTGGTTGTCATTGATGTCAACCCATGAAGAAATCCTGGTAGCACAAAGGTTTGGGTAATGGACCCAAGTTTGTTTGATGTAAATATGACTCATATTTTCTTGTAATGGTTGATAAGAAGTACAAATGGATGAACTCCAAAGTGGTCTCCTTATGGTGAAATCCCTCACAAGAAGATGATTTGCGGATTGAGTTATCCTAGAAGTATAGTTAGAGTACCCATGCTTAATTTTAGAATAATGAGATGAAGGTCAGTGAATTTTTCATTGAAACTATCCTAGATGGATAGTGCTTGTCATGCCATTCCTGGTGGTATGTGGAACGTCACATAAATCCTCACAGCTAGAGAGTTATGGGCATATGAAGTTGAAGAACCCTCATGAGTCATATAGAAGCCCCCAAAAGTCAAGTGTTTGCAAAAGAAATTATTTAAATAATAAAGTAAATGGAGAACTCTCTAAAATAAGGAAAGTGTAATGCTACATGAAAGTATAAATAAGAGGTAAAGCTCTCTCATTTAATCACACTTGAATATCATTGAATATCTATTTTTGTGAAAGGTTCTTTGGGAAGGTATTATTGATAGAGAAAATTTACAGCAGAAAAGTGTGGCAAGAAACATGCGGAAGAAAAAGTGCGACAGAAAAAATGTGGTAGAAAAATCGCAGTAGAAAAATCGTGGAAGAAAAAGTGCTGCAGAAAAATCGCGGCAGAAAAAGTGCGGCAGAAAAATGACGGTAGAAAAATCACGGTAGAAAAAGCGTTGCAGAAAAATCGTGACAGAAAATGTGCGGCAAAAAATTCGCGGCCGCAACATGGTTGTGTCTATTTATGAGTGATATGGTACATCTTGTTTGAGGTATGCTTTGTGAGCTAGGGTTTAGCTCTTGAGATGGTATTGGATGTTCAGTATTGCTGCATAATAATATTTGTTGAGGGATACAATTGGTATTTTGTTGTTGGTATTTGGCATATGGGTATTGATATTTTGGTTGTGGTGTGTTGTTGAAGTTGTTGGTTTAGCTTGAGGCTATATAACAGTGAGGTTGTGTCACATGGTTTGATGTAAGGGTTTATGGTATTTGGTTTATGGATAGAGTGATGAATTGTTAGATAACTTTTGATGGTTATATTGGTGTATGTCTTTGGTATATGGTTGAGGTACATGTTGGGTGCATGGTTGAGACAAGTAGTTGATGAGTTGGCACATACATGAGGTGTATAATTGATGAGTTGGCACATACATGAGGTGTATAGTTGATGATGTTGGTACATCTTGATGAGTCAAGGTTGATGCATGGTACATGTTGGTTCAGGTTATTGGTATAGGTTGTTTGGTGCAGGTTGATTGGTACAGGTTGTTATAGGTTATTGGTGCAAGTTGACAGTGGCAGTGGTTGATTCAGTGACAGTGATAGGTTCTCTACATTTGGAATTTATATTTCAAGGTGGTTGGATGGGGCAAGGAAAGGTGGTTATGGCTGGAGAACTTAGGGGGTTGTAGCCTCCTTCTAGTTGTAGCCATAGAATTGAGGAGTTGGAGCTTCCCTCAGGTTGTAGCCTGAGAAACTAGGGGGTTGGAGCCTCCTTCCCGTTGCAACTAGAAAACAAAGGAAGTTGGTGCTTCCAATGAATTTAATTCTTTAAGAATTCTTTAAGAAATACAAAAAAAAGAATTAAATGTAATCATACACATACACTGGTGTACTGTGTATGTCTATGATTGCTCATTTGTTCATTGTTTATTTACTTTGCAATTATTGGATGATAATGCTACACTAATATAACACTTGCATTATATGGTTAAAAAGGATTATATTTATCTATTACTGATTCACCCCCCCCTCTTAGTAATCCAACATAAACAACTCATTACAACAAAATATAAATCACTTCCAAATACACAGAGTTCGTGCACATCAATTAAACACATAATTTAACACGATAACAAGATAAAACACTTATCTTTTTACAACAGTTGTGCAACCAACTTCTTGGGATGAACATTTCACCCAACCATTGATTGATTGTTCTAAATATCAATAGAAATTCACCCCCAAGCTGAGGCTAGAAATCCACAAAAGAGGGTGGTCTTTCATAGTCCACTCACAACTCATAAAACTCTCAACCCAACTGATATTCTCCTACAACTATATCGATTTTCCACTAGCTCTCCTCCTCTTGACCTGTCTAGCCCAAGGAATGTACCCCTTCACTGATATCAGTCCCTCGAGCATCCCATTCATTTATCAGGGTCTCTCTGGCACAAAAAACTAGGAATCTCTCAGCTAGGAACTCAAGAGAAATTGTTGCTAGGAAAACTATCAACAAACCAACAACAAACACTTGTTGTTTTAGTGCAACTCACATGAGAGTTCACTCTTCAGGCCTAACAACCTGGATCTTCAGTTTTCCATCTCCAATTCAATCCAATTACGCTCCATATTTCTATAGAATTTTACCTCCATGGATGCATCATATTCAAGATTTGTTTCTTTCTCTCTCCTTGCTTCCCATGCACAAACTTGACTAACTAAAAACTATTGTCCCAACCCATACAAATTTCTACCCTTTAGCTTGCATTTCTTGACTCGCACTCTTCCCCAATCTGATTGTACTTAACCCCCATGTGCCCAATAAATTTGGTATGTGACCACTCACACCCACCCTCTTACATGTATTCAATGATTAGCTTTGAGAACACTCAATAAAAAATGGGAAGGTTCATATACAATTATCAAATTTAGGAAAATGGGTCAAATTAATATACATGGGTATTTTCCCCTTGGACCCTCTTAGCCATTATCCTAGAAAATCCCCCATATTGTGGATTAATTCATCCCCCATCTCTTGTCCATGTCCCCTTAGTAGTTGGAATCACATTTTGTTATTAAAACATTGAAATACAATTCACATATTACACCACTTTGGTAGTAGCCATACATTATATCGACATAAGCATTAAATTATTAAACTGGGGATTATAGTGGGGATGTTACAGGAAATGGGATCTAATGTGAACATATTGCTGAAGAAATCATAGGATTTGATGGGTAATCCAAAGTTGGTGTAGTCCCCCATTCAACTCAAGCTTCCCAACCAATACAAAATGTATCCCATTGGTAGGTTGTAGCAAGTGGAAGTGAACATTGATGGGGTAAAAACTAAATAAAACTTTGAGGTGATCTAGATTATGGATGACTCAAACCCATCTCCATCTCTACTTGGAATTGATTGGTCATTCGATAACAATGTTGTACTAAATCCGAAGCAACACCATATGTCCTTTGAGACAAACATCTTCAAGTTATTGTACCATTGGATCCAAATGAGGGTGACAAATACAATGAGCCCATGAATGAATATGTGTAGGTCTTGGTCATAGGAAATATATATAACATCACATGGTTCAAGGATGACTATGTAAATCCAACAATCGATGGAGAACTGAGTTGGATAAGTGTTTGTTCCTATGACACAGATTCAGAGGATGCAATGGAAAGATGACATAATAATTTGTGTGAGATATCAACTAGGATATGCACACAACTCACCAAATCAATGCACTAGATCATATTAGAGTTGTTCTATCTACTGAGGTTTGACAGGACAATATTGGTAGATGCATCCCTAGCATAATTGGAGAGTATTCCTGAGACCTAAAGCATTCATACAATGGATGCAATGGTCAAATAAACACCTACACACTGGTGGGAGATACACTGTGCAGATATATAGTAATGGGAACATGTGGTGGAGTGTATCAAAGTAAGATTTCATCCCACAACAGACTTTGAATTAATGGGCCGGTACAGGGGTATCAAATATCCTCAGGAACATATTTGTTTCTATGAGATGCACTAGACAGATAAGAATATTCCTAGCACATAATGGGTTCATAGATTTTCCCATACCATGGATATGGTACCCAGAAGTTGGTACATCAAAGAAGAAATGAGAAGGAAAACATGGAACTGGAAGAAAGTAAGAATTCAATTATGAACAACATTCAAATTGACGTTGGAGGTACCTAGGCAGAGGGAGGTTTTGTTAAGAAACAAGGATTTCATATTCCATTGGAAACCAAAAGACACTACGCAAAAAGTTTCCAAAGCATACCATAATTCAATGGTGAAATCAAAGAAACCATATAATCCATGCATGCGTGGGTTCGGTCCATTCAGACTTTGGTACATTGGAATGGCTAGTGTAGAAAAATTAGAAAAACCCAATGGGAGGCAATGGAAGGGGATAATAAATATAATTTGATTGAATAAGTACCACGACTCGTATGCACAGGGTTAGAGTAGGACTTAGAAGTAGATTAGTCATAAAATACATGATAAGTAGGTAGATTAGACAAGTCAAGACAATAAGGTGGGACAATATAGGTTGTACCCAAAATAGATTTAGAAGATTTGGAGGAGATTAAGGTATAAATTCCCAAGTACAAACTAAAGGATATAACAACTACATATGATATGTGGCTACTGGGATGCAGGAGGATACAACATTGGAGAGGTAGGTAGTTAGTGCTAGGACAAGTGATGATAGCATGGGGAATTAGAATTAATTATGGCAATAATTCCCCATGACAAACTAACAATTATGGAAATAAATCCTCATGTTGGTTAGCATTAATTATGAGTGTGGGCCTAGGTAGATAGCTAATCAACAAGATATCATGGAAGGAAATTACCCAACCATTATTTAATGCTCGAATGCACAAATTCCATTCGTTATTTTGCAGAGAGAGTAGAATGCAGAGAAAAGAGAAAATAGTTGAGTAAAGGGTGACCAGAATTCCAAGAGAATTATAGTTTTAAGTGAATAAGTGTGAGGAATTAAACACACACAATGCTATAGTGAGACCATAGTAGATCTCTCGCTCATAGTGTGGCAGCACAACAAATCATCAGTGCTAAGAAGTCAACTAGGATAATGTCTTTGACGAGAAAGCCCAAATTATGGAGGAAATTCTAGGAAATAAAGGACCAACATGTGCTCGATCCTGAAATCCTAACCAAGATAGGTATCATAGACCCCTTATTAGGAAGGGTTCCCCAACTCAAATATGCATATTTCAACATGCAATATGAATTGAAATTCCTAGAACTGTTCTTTGATGCATACACACAAGTTGTTCCAGGGGCTGAGGAAAAATTGTTAGTGGTCACTAGGAAAGTGGCCAAGCCCCTCAAGAAATAAGGGATAATGTCATTAGTGGATTTCCCACATTTTAGGTGCAGCATGTCCACCAATTCGTGCATATGGTTCTCACTCAACCAATTGCATGGAGGGTTCCTTTGGATAGATAATTCATACCAAGTTGACGTTGACATAACATAATGCACCAAGTCTTGGGCCTTCCTATAAAAGGAGATGATCTGATTGATGTAATAGAGACTAAGGATGCCACATAAGAGAAGATGTACACAAAATATGGTACACACATAGGATTAATATGAGCGGTTGTTTCAAAGATAAATGACTCCAAATTTTGATTCGACACACAGATACTTTCCTACAAAATGTTGTGTAAGTGCTACAAGGATGAGTGCCCACTAGGGGTAATTTTCGTTGCAGAGAAATGCATCCAAGGAGTCAGGATGTCATGGGAACAATACTTAGTGAACAAGTTCATCCAGAGCTGCATGGAGGTGTAGGAACTTAGAAAGGAGTTTCACTACAGTTGGGTATTACTCTTGTTGGCCATGATAATGTGGAAGCCACCATCGAGCCACAAGTATAACATAGAGGTGTATCCATACTTCCCCACATAGAAATTCCTAGAGATGCAATACAACAAGGATAAGAAGATTGAGTGTGAAAATAACACAACTTTCCAGCAATGGTACATAGAATTGATCCACGAAACTATGTAAGACCTCCACATATTGCAAACCTCATTAATATGTATGAGGACTATCTTTAGTGTGACTTCACTTTTCTAAATTTTTTCATCACCGCACGTGCATATTTGTAGGTTGATCCTGAGATCCTCCCTTTTTTCATTACAAAGAAGGATATTCAATAGGTCGTCACAGAATGGCCAAATGAACTTCGAACCACACTAGATGATGATATAGAACAATTGGAAACAAGGAATAAAAGGAGGCAGGAGAGAAAAAAGGTATCCGAGACAACCCAAGGAAAGGGGAAAGGACCATCCGATCAGTGAAATCACACAAAGGGAACCAAAGAGGTAGGAAAAGGGAAAGGGTCCAAGAGGAAGAAACTGAAAACAACCATAGAGAATACTCCACCCATGAAGAGAAATCATTCACCAATTGAGCCAAGCCCAAGCCTTGGGTCTAGTGACCAAGAGCACACACTGAGTCCATCACAAAAAAACAACAATGTTCCCATTGAAGAGGAAGCCCCTACTTATATGCATGTGATGTTCATCATGTGCACAACATTGATTGGCCAGATGTGAAAAAAAATCAACACCAACACCCTAGAGAAGGATCCAGGGAAATCCCCCACACTAGTTATGGGCATCGTGAAGGTGCTCCAAGCCAATTTGGATGTGTATAAAATGTTGAATAGAGAGTCATCACATAAGTTAGATTATCTTTGTCATATGTTGGATCTTACTCCAATAACCTGCCCCACATCCCAAGAAAAAAGGGTCACGAGAAGCATGATTGGTACCACATCACTGCACAATAGCACCCATAGGAGAGTGTTACGGTTCATCTTGTTATCCATCACAACCATAGAGCCATCCACTAGCACAGAGCCTTAGCTACCTTATGCTGAGCTAGAGTTGGAGCAGGTTCCTTCACAAGACACACAAACCTATATGGTTGAGATCATGAATGAACTAGGGGACACGAATCATGCACTTAACCAATCCTATATAGAGCTACAACATATACACGAGAAATATATTGGTGTGCATCAGTAAATTCAGCAAAAACATGCCTAGAATATAGCAGTACACAAGGATATCAAAGAACTCCTTGAAATAGAGGTTATTGTGCACACATTATTGATCATCCAAGTGGAGGAAATCTATGTGAAAGTCCCCAATCTAGCCACAAAAAATTTGGACCTCTCGACCCCATGTAAGATCAACAAAGTGAAGGAGAGGATCGGATTCTTGCAGGCACAAAACATTTATCTTCAAGAAAAGATAAAATGCACCCTCGAATCAAAACAAGGAGAGTTGCAACAGTAGATTTCTATTGAAAAAAAGGCACTACACTAGGGACAAGCATGCATAGCCGATTTCTTGATGGTAGTCAACTACAAATTCAAGATCTGGATGCACCTCTAGAATGCCCCTAAAATTAGCACCATTTACGATCATATCTGCACAACTGAGGCACAAATCAAGGAGAAGAAAAAGGTGATCCTCTCCCTAACATTGGTAGAACAAAAGTAAGCCATGACAACAATTTCCATCCTCCTTAGGCAGATCATGTATACCTGCATTGA
Source organism: Picea mariana (assembly GCA_032191745.1). Taxonomy (NCBI): domain Eukaryota; kingdom Viridiplantae; phylum Streptophyta; class Pinopsida; order Pinales; family Pinaceae; genus Picea; species Picea mariana. The sequence continues at coordinate 105,487 of JASDQU010243572.1, forward strand.
CCAGCATAAGATGTCAGAAATTGTGATCAATGTACTAGAGAAGGCCTAACATCACTACTACAAACTCATAGATGCGCATACAATGGAAACCTCAATTTTATAACTAGGTGCATGGATCAAACCTACCATTGGGATGATCACACTAGGTGACATAGAATATTTTTGTAAATCGATGAAGGACTTGACATAAATTTTTGATGAGGTCAATGGCAACTTCAAAGAATTCATCATCGAACTCATGAAGATAGTTCCATGCATCGCCTCTATCACACCATAAGCAACTTCGTTGGCTCAAGGACTAGCTAACCAATAGTGTTTGGGGCCTATTGGAACCCTAAGGTTTTGGAAATATTTCATGTGCACCATAAGTCAACAATGCACATGAGCCCAAGAGTTTTCACCATGCAGTGCCAAGATGTAGTTTATGCACCAACCAGGCATCTACTACCACACCAACCAGGAATCTACTGCCACATCAACCAATTTTGTACTACCCGTAAAGACTTAAATAGATCACATGCATGCCAAATCCTTGAGGATGTTCAATAATTATTGTAACCATTTTTCTAACAACCTAACCAGTGATGGTCGAGGTTGTGGGTGAGTTGGAAAGGTTGTTATGATTTCCACACTCTATTGGATATAAGGGGATTGCATGTGGATATGTAAGGGTTTGGTTTGTGGTTAACAAAGATTTCATTTTTATGTTAGTTGTAGATGCATTAGAGTTCTAGTTATGCATTGTAGTTCTTGTTATGTTGTGTTTTCACTAGTTGTTCAGAGATACGATGTGACTACGAGAGAGAAAGTAGATCGATATCTGAGCATATTTTTGGTCTTCGTTTCACCTTGAATATGCTCTAAGTAGGATTCGACCTCTATGTATTGAAATGTATATGAATGATGTTAATATTAATGAATGAAGAATGAAGCACATTTGTCTCCATATCTTATGTATTCTATTATGATTTTTTGTTTGTTACATAGTACTCTATGCAACTCTTATATGAATGGTATGAATGAATGCATGGATCTAAGTTGAATGTTTAATTTATGTATTGTTCCTTGATGGCTTGCATGAAAGTTGTATTCTTTGTGATTCTCATGGTGTCTTCAGTGAGACCTTCTTTAGTCCTTGAAGATTGAATATACCGATGCCTAAGGGGTATTTGTTGGTAAATCCTTTCAAACCCTGGGTTTGAAAACTCGAGCCAACAAAGACCCCTTTTTTGGTTGGTTTCATTGATTCTAATTGGGATGGTGACCATAATTATCAGAAGTCTATTGTAGGACATTTTTTCATTCTTAATTCCAAATGTGTCACTTGGGCTTGTAAGAAGAAATGTACCCTTTATCTTTCTTCAGTAGAAGCAAAATGTTGAGTCATATTTAGTGCAAGTTAAGCCTTGTGGATTTGATAAATCCTTTCAAAGTTTGGATTATAGTAGTAGAATTCTACCACACTTTGATGTGATAATAAAAGTGCCATTCAACTCACCAAATATCTAGTTCAATGTCAATGTCGCAAACACGTTGAGATACACATGCACTTCATTATAAATCTTCTTTCAGATTATGTTCTCAAAGTTCTCTATTGTCATACATATGATGAACTTGTAGACATTTTCATAAACACCCTTACAAAAGAAAATTTTTCCAAAATCCAAACTATGTTAGGAGTTCAGGAAGTTTTCATTAAAGGGAAATAGGATCTAATGCCTCCTTCTTTCTCCTATTATGTCACCTTTCTAAATCCTTCAAACCTGTCCCAAGTTTTTCTTAAGTGGGGATGTTAGGATATTTATAGAATTAGGAGTTAGTTAAGT
>JASDQU010243572.1:110451-120477 GCA_032191745.1 Picea mariana
ATCGTATGCAAAAGTTACGACCCCGAGAAGTTGATGTAGTAACTTACCCAAACGGGCCCCACATGACTTTTGGCGCTTCATCTCCTAGGGTTAGGTTTTTGGATGTCTAGGGTTTTTGACATTCTTGTTTATTGTAAAAGGGCCTTGACAACCTCATTGTAACCATCTTCTGGTGAATGAGCGCAGTTGTCACATCTCTTCTTAGAGATAATCCGCCACCATTCTAGCAAGCTTGTTTTCCGCTGTATTTTATAGTTTCAGCTGATTTCCTTATTGAATAGAAACCAACTTTACTGTATATTTATTATTCCGTGTTAAGAATCTTTTGATAATAATCTGTATTCATTTCGTTCTGCTCATAAAATACAGATCAGTGGTATCAAAGTGGTCTGCTCCTTGTTGTTCTTAATGCATGTTCCCAACGAGGTCAGGGTACAAAGAATTGGGTCTTGAGCTTGTTTCTGTTGAGGACAAAAGCTGTCGCACGCCCAATCGAACTCTCATGCTGGGAGAAAAGAAAGATGACAGGATAGGAGATCCCTTCAAAATGTTGCTCGAGGAAGCCTTCATGCAACAGAGGAACAATATGATGGATAATTTTGCGCAAATCCTTCAACGACTACCAACAAGCGATGCATATTCCTCAAATGGAGGCGTCGCCTCCTTCAAGGTACAAATCAACTTCGACATTCCTATATTTGAAGGTCAGATAGACACAGATGTTGTAGACAAATGGTTGAATCTGCTAGAAGGGTATTTCTTTGTCCATAACTTCTTGAATAGAGAAAAGATTACTTTTGCGCTCCTCAAAGCCGTTCCCCATGTCAAAGATTGGTGGGAATATTTATTTGAGCAGAAGGAAACAGAGGAACCCTCATTATTTATAGTCGTTGTCACCTGGGAGTCCTCCAAGGATGCTATTAAGGAACAATACCACCCTATTGGAAGTTATGACGACCTGTATACAAAATGGACCACACTGCGGCAGAAAAGAGACTAAGCAGTGCCCGAGTTCACAAATATCTTCCATACCTTGCGTACCAAGCTGGGTATCAAATATTCTGAGCGACATCTGGTGCTCAAGTATCGCAACGGTCTGCATAGATACATCCAGGATGAAATGGATTTTCTGGAAATCTCATCCTTGGGCACAACTTAACGATATGCCGTCAAAATCGAGCAGAAGCTCAAAAAAAAGACGCAACAATTTGGGTGTGGGAACCCCTCACAGAAAAAGCCAGGAAAGGGCGACCTCAACCCGCAGAACAAAGGAAATAGCAAAGGTGGACCGCCTCAGGAAAACCAATCCAGGCCGCAAGCAAAGAAGGACACCAGAAATATAAATAAAGATATCGGCAAGTGGTGCGACTTCCATAAGAGCCCCTCACATAACACTGTTGATTGCCGCTCAAAGTAGTCGTTGTTTGCCGAGGTGAAAGCCTCTGAATCAGATGCGGGTTCCAAGAAAGGGGGAGACAGATCATTGATGCAGAACCCAGTGCTACCGTTGCTACCACCAAGCTCTATCCCGGTGAACCAGACGAGCTAGAGGAAGGCGAGCGCCTTTTTCATTCACCGATGTGGGTGAAGGATACCCCGCTGCACTTCATCGTTGATAGCGGTAGCCAAAAGAACCTCATCTCAGCAGAGGTTGTCAAGTGACTTGCCCTACCGACAACACCGCACTCACAACCCTATACCATCGAATGGCTTCACCAAGGAAGCAACATTCGTGTCAACGAATAATTTCGCCTGTCATACGACATTAAGCCCTTCAAAGACAAGGTATTGTGTGATGTTTCCCCTCTCGAAGTTAGTAATGTTCTTTTGGGCCAACCATATTTATGGAAATGCCATTCTATATATGATTCTAGGCTTCGCAATGTTATTATTATTTTGAACAAGAAATTGTACAGGATACCAGAGGCAGTCCCACCTAGTGCTATTTCCTTGATCTCTCCCAAGCAATGCAGGAAGGTCATCTCTCATACAAAAAAGTTTGTCTTCTTCGTGATTCGCTCTTAGAATGAGCAAAAGATCGGAACCACATCCAGGGTCTCTGCGACCAACCTCTCCACACAACATAAGCAAGTGGATAAGGTCGTGGAAGCATACTCATATATCTTCTCCTCACCTACCGGGGTACCTCTGCATTGTCAGGTGAAGCACCCCATCGATTTGACCCCCAATGCACTGCTTCCCAATAGGCCTGTCTACCATCGCTCTCTGTTAAAGAATGAGGAGATCAAGCAACAGATCCAAGAATTGATCCATAAGGGGCACATCTGTCCCCACTCATCACCTTGCGAGAGCCCAATCATGCTGGCACAGAAGAAAGATGGAACTTGGTGACTCTGCATTGATTTCTGGGCCCTAAATAAAATCATAGTCAGAAACTGGTACCTGATTCCCTGAATCGATGACCTCCTTGATTAGCTCACGGGGGGAAAATACTTCACTAATATTGATCTGAATTCTGGTTACCACCAGGTCCCGATAAAACAGACAGATGTATGGAAGATCGCCTTCAAGTCCAAGGAAGGTCTTTTCGATTGGTTGGTCATGCCCTTTGGCTTAACAAATGCTCCAGCCACATTCATGAGAATGATGGACGATATTCTGTGACCATTCACCAATACTTTTGTAGTGGTGTATCTGGATGACATTCTCATTTACAACAAGACATGGGAAGAACACTTGCAACATATTCAACAGGTTTTGCACACCCCGCGACAACACAAGCTATACGCCAACTTGGAAAAGTGCTCCTTCGGCATGGACAGGTTCCATTACCTGGGCTACATCATTGATCAGCATGGCGTACATGTGGATCTAGCCAAGATCTAATTCATCGGTGACTGGCCAGCCCCAACTACACTCACTGAGCTTCGGAGCTTCTTGGGCCTTGCCAATTTCTACCGCAGGTTCGTGTTGGGATTCTCCCATATTTCATGGGCCATCAACCAAGTAACCAGGGGTAGTGGTAATGTGAAGTTTGTGTGGGGCCGGTCCCAGCAACAAGCGTTCAATGATTTGAAGCAACACTTGTGCTCAACCCTAGTATTTTCACTATCGAACCTGCAACAGCCCTTTGAGATCGAGACAAATTCTTTAGACTATACAGTGGGCATCGTTCTCACTTAGCATGGTCACCCTGTGGCCTATCACAGTGAGACACTATTAGATGTTGTTCATAATTACCCTACTTACGACAAAGAAATGTAGTCCATTGTGCAATCTTGTCGCCAATGGAGACATTACATTCTTGGGAAGGAGACAATCATCTACATTGATCATAAGCCACTACAGTTCATGGAGACACAAGGCAAATTGCAAAATGACCGCCATCAGAAGTGGTCCACATACTTGCAACAATTCCACCTCAACATCAAGTATAAAACAAGAAGCATCAATCGCGTCGTTGATTGCCTCAGCAGATCGCCAGTCGCGACACTCACCACGGTGCTAGAATCTTGTGGCCATAAGACCTCTGGATGGCCCCAAATCTATGAGACAGACCCAGACTTCGCCACCACCTACCAAATGTTGGGCGCAAATGCAGTTGTCGCTAATTTTCATCTTCAGGATGGGCTGTTGTGCCGTTTGGGCCATATCCGCGTTCCATCAAGAGAGCGAGCGAAGCTAATCTGGGAAGCCCACTACAGTCGGGTGGCAGGACACTTCGACATTGAAAAGACAGTGGCAATGCTGTAGAAACATTTATACTGGCCGAAACTTCGACATGGGGTCAACAAGTATATCAAGTCCTGCATTGCCTGTGCTATTTCCAAACCGACCACTAAGAAACAAGGTATGTACACCCCTCTGGAAACTCCTGACAGGCCATGCAAATCCATCTCCATGGACTACATGTCAAGCCTCCCATCCACCAAGCAGGGAAATGACTGTGTTTTTGTGGTTGTCGATCGCTTTTCTAAGATGGCGATTATGGCCACCTACAAGAAGAGCAGCACAATAGAGGCCACTACCAAGCTCTTCTTTGAATGAGTCTGTGTACATTTTAGAATCCCACAAACCATTGTCTCAGATCGGGACTGTCGATTTCTCAACACATTATAGTCGAGCCTCTGGTCACTCTTGGACACCAAGCTCAACAAATCCACGGCCTTCCACCCCAAGACAGATGGTCAAACTGAGGTCGTAAATCGAATGATCATGCATATCCTGTGCATGTATAATTCCAAGCACCCTCACACATGGATGAGAGTATTCCCTATGTCCAACATAGCTACAATCGAGCCATACATAGCTCAACTGGCCACAACCCCTTTCAGGTGGGGTTGGGATTCCTACCATTGGGTCCCGTAGATGTTGCACTACCCCTTGTGGTCACCTCAGCCGACTCATCTCTTGCTCCAACTGAAGCTGACAAAGCCACTCGGTTCATTGAGTGGATCCAGCACATCCGCCAATAGGTTCAGGATGTCCTACAGAAGTCCAATGAGAAGTACAAGCAGCGCCATGATCAACACCGGGTGCCACATATGTTTCAGGTGGGTGACAAAGTTTGGTTGCATTTGCAGAAATAACGCCTTACCAGACCCCATCAGAAGCTTCACCCATTCCACTATGGGTCGTACACCATCACCAAGGTTGTGGGTGATAATGCTTTTGAGCTCAACATTCATCCTTTCCTTGGTCTGCACCCAATGTTCAACGTGGATCTCCTTCGACCTTATTTCCCACCATTATTGGACACCTCAAAGATAGAAGAACATCTGACACCAACAGAGCTCAACCTTGACTACATACAACATGCATTCAATGATTATATTGTGGACAAACAAGTCAAGGGCACTTGCCAGCAAAGGATCCAGCTTTATCGAGTTGTCAAAGCAGGGCAGCTCCTGCACCAAGGCAAGTGGCTCACCCAGGGCCAAATTCAATAGAAATTTCCTCATTTAATGGGGGCACTTAATGTAATGAAGACCATTGTTTCCTAAGGGGGGAGGATTGATCCAGATGGATGTCGGTGGCCTCCCACCTATTCCAACTGGTGCATTTTGGCAGTTTTCCAGTTCGATAGTTTTTTCCTAGTTTTTGGGTCCCTGATATCTGGGGTCGTTTTGAGGCCCTAAACAACATTCTTAGGGATTTCCATAGGCAACATGTGTATTCATCAGATATACTTTTCCAATGGGCTATCGTGCAACTAAAACGGAGATCGTATGCAAAATTTACGACCCCGGGAAGTTGATGTACTAACTTACCCAAACAGGGCCGACATGACTTTTGTTGCTTCATCTCCTAGGGTTAGGTTTTTGGATGTCTAGGGTTTTTGACATTCCTATTTATTGTAAAAGGGCCTTGAGAGCCTCATTGTAATCATCTTCTGACAAATGAGCACAACCATCACATCTATTCTCAGAGATAAGCCACCACCATTCTAGCAAGCTTGTTTTCTGCTGCATTTTATAGTTTCAACTTATTTCCTTATTGAATAGAAACCAATTTTACTGTATATTTGTAATTTTGTATTAAGCATCTTTCGATAATAATTTGTATTCATTTCGTTCTACTCATAAAATCTGGATCATTACCATGAGATGTGTTGGGCTGAGGTGAGTTTGTTGGAGCTAACTGTTTCAGAAAACTCCAAGTTTTACCCCGTGAAACTTGACCTGTAGAATTCTGGAATTGTACTTCTGGTACTGATTCTAGTTTCTTGGTTTTCTGGTACCAGCCAAAACTAGGGTTTGAATTTCTGGAGAATCTGGCCACTGGAAAAGTTCACTCAAGCTACCAAAAGATGTGCTCGGGAAAGGTGCACTTCCCAAGATCATTTTTGGTCAAAAAATCCTCTTTAGTAAAAAGCCCTAATTTCCTTGTACGACAACAATGAAGTTTTTAGATACCCAGTGAAAGGTGCTCTATTCAGTGAAGCTCTGATACCATGTTAAATTTTTACTATTGTTATTAGGTTATTTCCAAATTACATGAGAATTCAATGCATTTCCAAAACGACAACATAAAGAGGATCACTGAAAGAAACAAAATCACAAGGTATGCAACATTTTATCCTAGGAAACCCTCGTGGGGAAGAAAACCCAGCAAAAACTTCCTCAATAATATATTGTTAATACAATGCCAAGACTAAGACCAAAACAGCAAAGATAAACTAAGACTGAGCATGCACCTCTCTTCTCCTTCCTCTAGCAACTGCAATTGCCTTCAAGATATGCGCACTAGATGAGTTAGAGTGTGTGTGTGTACAAATGAGGCACCATCCTCACATATAAATACTAGTTAAGGAGTTGCTAAGGTTATGTATCTTCGCTTAGTAGGGCCGTCTTCTTCTAGAAGTGGTTAAAACCACTTTATAAACACTAGGGGCCGACTTTACAAATACCACCTTATAAATATGGTTTGACCAATCCACAAAAGGGGATTTGATCTTATACAAGACCCAACACGATCAAATCCGCAAAAGGGGATTTGATCTATACGATAATAACTAAAAATTAATTAGAATATTCTTCGAAGTTACAATATTTCAACAAGTTGTGGATCCAGAAAAGATAAATTCCATTGAACAATGGCCAACACCAAGAAATGTCACAGAGGTTATTATAAAAGGTTTATTGAAGGCTTCTCAAAAATTGTGCACCCAATTACATCCTTGCAAAAGAAAGGTGTGCAATTTGAATGGACTCTGTATTGTGAAAGAAGTTTCCAACACTCGAAGAGTTTGTTGACTAGTGCACCAATACTGAGGATTGTTGATTCATACGAAGACTTCATTGTATGCACAAATACATGCAATGAAGGGATTAGTGGAGTCCTTAGTTAGAATGTGCATGTGGTGTGTTATAAATCAAGGAAGTTAATAGAGTATGAAATGATTTATGCTACTTGTGACTAGAATTGGCAGCTATAGTGCATGCCTTGAAGATGTGGTGGCACTATCTCATGGGTAAAAGATTTGAGTTGAGAACAGATCAATGTGGTCTGAAATATTTACTTAGTCAGCTAAATTTAAATGCCAGAAAAAGTAGATGGTTGGAGTTCCTCAATGAGTATGACTTTGAAATCACTTATATCAAAGGTAAAGAGAACAAGGTGGTTGGTGCACTCAGAAAGAGGGTGCACGAGATGCATGCTACAACTATTAACATGTATAAATCATATTTGAGTGACAAGATCTTATAAGTTTCTAATTCAGATCAACGTTATGTTTACATAGGGAATAATTTACACCACGATATGTCGCAGCATAAATTAGAAGGTTATGAGCTAACAGATGATGGAATTCTCAGGGATAGACGCATAATTTATGTGTCAAATGTTCAGAAGTTGAAAGATTTGTTATTGGTAGAGATGCATAAAGTTCCTTATGCAGGACATCCGAGCTACCAGAACACAATAACAACGGTCAAAAGGCAATACTATTGGCCAGGCATGAAAAAGGAGGTTGCTGATTTTATTTCTAGATGCCTTGAATGTTAGAAGGTCAAGGCTGAGCACATACACTAGACTAGTTTGCTACAACCTTTGCCCATCCCTGAGTGGAAGTGGGAAGTGGTAACCGTGGATTTCATTACTAAGTTGCCTCAGACTGCTAAATAACATGATTCTAATATGGTAGTGGTCGTCAGGCTTACTAAAACTGCCCATTTTATTCCATTGAATTTAATGTGCAAAGCAACCAACTTTGCCGAGATATTGATGTGGGAAATTGATAAGCTACATGGTGTACCCAAGACAATTGTGTTTGACAAAGATCCCAAGTTCATGTTGAAATTTTGGAGAGGGTTATTCAAAGGATTTGGGACAAATTTAAACTTTAGCACACCATATCATCCTGAGTCAGATGGATAGACAAAGAGGGTAAATCGAGTGATTAAAGATATGCTCAGGATGTATGTGATGGATGAACCATCAGAATGGGAAGACTACCTTCACTTGCTAGAGTTTGATTACAACAATAAGTATCAAGCATCTCTAAATATGAACTCATTTGAGGAACTTTATGGTAGGAAGTGCAACATGCCAATGAATTGGGATAACCCCGCTGATTGTGCAATGGTTGGGCTAGATCTGCTCCGGAAAATGGAAGAGCAGGTGGTGAAGATAAGGCAGAATTTAAAGACTACCTAAGACAGACATAAAAGTTGCGCAAATAAAGGCAAAACCCACAGGGAATTCAAAGAGGGCGACCATGTATTCTTGAAAGTAAAAGCCAAATGTAGTTCCCTGAAGTTGGAAAATTGTTCTAAGTTTGCAGTGTGCTACTACGGGCCATTTGAAATCCTAGAGAGGATTGCTCCTGTCGCATATATGCTTGCATTTCCTACATCCTTTTGTATTCATAATATTTTGCATGTGTCATTGCTAAAAAAGTATGTACCTAATGCCTAATCATATTATTGATTGGAATGTGATTCCGGCGGAGCCAAAAGGCGAATTTCAAGTGTGACCAATTTGCATTTTGGACCAGAAAATCAAACAACTCCAAAATCGAACCATGGAGCTAGTAAAGTTCCAATGGACCTAGTACGGTCCCGAGGATGTAACTTGGTAGCGCGAAGATGCTATGCAGGCTGAGTATCCTCATCTTTTTGAAAATTTTTGAAGTTGTGTATGTACATATCTATATAATGTCTTGAGGACAGTGCATAAATAAGGGGGAGGGTAATGTAATGTCCCTAATCCGAGCCCCATTTGTAATTGTGCATATAGGTTGGCGAGTCGTTGGTACCAAGTGTAAATGTAATTGTACATATAGGCTGATGAGTCATTGGCACCAAAGTGTGGTTTTGCGCGCACCTGAGTAAGTCTGTAGCCATGTATGCAAAGTCTGTATAGAATGTAATGAGCAACTGAGTTCGTCCAGTTGGTTCCCCACCACTCCACTTCTGGGTTATTTATAATGTATTTCGGCCATCACAAATACTCCTATGACCTCACACATTAGGGGCATTTGTTAGAGCAAGATTTGCCTCACCCTATGTGTTCTTGCAGAGAGGCCCTTATTCCATTTCCCTATGCAGACTTATCTTCCCTGTTACCAAAATCCAGAGACAAAAATACAAATTTTTCCACTTGTACGCATCTTGCACACTATACAACAAGCGTATACGCAGGCTTCTCCACTACAACCTGTGTACATCGGGATTTGTGCCAGAAAATCAAAATTAAATGTCGGGTTTCCATGCCACGACAGGAGATCTCTAATCCTTGGCCTTCCATATATATTGGAAACATTCTGACTCAGCCCTTCAGTTGAATTTTGAAGGCTATAAAGAGGCCAATTCTGAGCTATGGAAAAGGATAAAGAATTCAACTTTGAGAGGAAAGTTACTCTGGAGAAATTATTTACTTCACATTGAGTCTGCATCCCTTTGTCCTTTAAGTCTGAACACAATGTTCAACCCCCAAGATCTTCCCTTATTGACAGAGAACCTCATTATCTCCCTTATATGAGCTTGCCTTTAGTGGAGGATTGAAGTGGTGGAGGCCCAGCTGGAAGGAACTTGGTTTCTCGGTTCCGAACCGTGCCGACACAGAAGTCTGTAATATTTTCACTTATGCTGATCATTTATTAATAGAAATACTCTCTTATCGTCCAATTAATATCTTGCAAATATATGAGTTATTATCCATGAGCGTATTTGTTATGTATATTGACGGATTATGCTATCTAATGTTCTAACCCTTTATATCATCACCATATGCTTGCTTTTCTTGTTTGTTGAGAACTTGTTGTAGGTATATAGCTTTGGGTCAAAGTGCTCAACGATGGACATCATCAGACATCTGGACGAGGTAGGCCTCTTTCTTATCTCGCTTGCATAACATGTTATTGAGATAGAGTTGATTTCTGCAATCATTTCCGTCTGTTGTGGTTCACCCTAGCCATAGAGAGATTTTCCTTGTAACATATACATACATACATACATACATATATCTGTGTGTGTGTGTGTTGAGGCCAGAGAGCCTGTGTGATTATTGGGCTTATATATATATATATCTCTGTGTGTGTGTGTGTGTGTGTGTGTGTGTGTG
>JASDQU010243572.1:142278-153534 GCA_032191745.1 Picea mariana
TTCTTGAATAGGAAATTTAAATGTTGACTCTTCCTCTTCTCCTGGTTGTGGGTTTTGATTTTGATCTTGTCTTTGTTTTTGTTCAGCTTCTCTTTGTCTTCTTCGTTCCTCATATTCTCTAAGTTGTTCCGGAGTAGGTCCTCTTGCTGATCCTCCTCCTTCCTCAGTCATTTTGGTAAATTGTTTGTTTATTTCAATGTCTTGTTCAGTGTCACTTGTTTCAAAGAGAGGCTGTGCCTCTCCTTCTGGAGATTTTTCAAAGTTAATAGGTTCAAGGAGAGGTTGTTGGGTTGTTTTACTATTCTCTTTTGCTATAGAAGATTCAGGGAAATGTTTCCTCTTTGCTTCATATGCTAATAGAATTTGTCTTTCAATGAGAGTAAGTCTCTGCCTTGATTTTTGTTTATCCTCTAATTCTTCTACAGTGACTTTTCCAGTTGGTGTTGTATGTTCAATCCTCTCTAAAGTTTCTGCTCCTACAGGTGGGTTAGTTTTTGGATGGGGGGTTTTTATGAATCTTCCTTTTTCATCCCTAGATCTAGACATAAGGAATCATGACTGCTAAAATGCAAAATTGAAACTAAGTCTATATTTTTGTTTGTTCTTTTTTAGATTGTTTTTGTTTGTTTGTTTGTTTGTTTTTTTTTTTTTTTTTTTAATCCTCTAGTTGCACCTCCCCGGCAACGGCGCCAAAATGTTTGGTCCAATCTAATGCTCTAGATTAGGCTTAATTTAATGTCAACCAAGGTAGGTATTCTTAGAGGCACTTGTCTAATGTATATAGACCTAGAAGGATCTAAATTTCTAGATGAAGGTTTACTGTAGCAGGTTCCAACACTCTTTTACAAGAGTTTGATGTTTGGTTCCTTCACACTTAAACACCTCTGTAATCTAAACAAATGTACCTACTAAAACAGAGTGCTTATGTTTGCCTGAGATTCTAATCCCTTTACAAGGACTCAACTCACCGAAGCTCTTACAAATCAGCACATTTAACTCAAATGCATTAAAACTTTAAACACTCCTCTAATCTAACATCCTAGAGTGCTCACAATTGTCTGAGATTTCAATCCTTTTACAAGGCTCCAGTTCACAAAATCTCTTCCAAATCAGCACAGTTAAATCAAATGCATTAAAACAGAGACCACAGAGATAATCTTGAATTCAATACACAATTAAACCCTCTTACAAGGACTGCTCATTAATCTAGTAATTGAATCCTTCAATTATAACCATGAGCCATGAAATAGAAATGATAACTGTAATTATGGACACAACTTTAATTGAAATCTATGAACTCACAACATGAAGATTAAATAAAAACGCTAATTCAGATCTGAACATATGAATCTAATGAAATCGTGAAGAAAAGTGTACCAACATAGCATGGGGGCCCTTCCACGCTTGCAAGCACACTTGGAAAAACTTCAGATGATGAAAATGCTAAATCATAACACCATGAATGATAAAATTTCTGTCTCTGATTAAAATCTGAAAATGAGTTACATCAAAATAGAGTTCTGAAGCTCGTACACAATGTCCTATCTTTACTTTGTATCACCAACATACATTCTTCACCCCCATTTACATGTTTCTACTACTTATTTATATAAAAATTACAAAAGGGCTATTTTCGTTCCATAAAAACCTAACTGATCTCCAAATCAGGTCGAATCAGTTTGAATCCCTAAACATAAGCAAAATATCAAGCCTAGCAAAATATCAAGTCTACTCATTTATGATTCGGATATTTCTGCTAAACTGGCTGGGTTTCACCAACGTTGACCAGATATTTAGGAAGATTTTTCACCATTGGCGTATATTCCAGATCAAGCCCATGTCCTTCATTTGGGTCTTCTTGTTATGCCACATGTCAGATCATAAACCATTTACAGGAAGTTACCACATCTGTAATTTTTGAAAATTTCAATTTTTAACACAAAAATTCCATAAATCGATTTTAATGTAGATATAACAATCATGATACTATATTAATCAATTTCAATAAAATATGAGGGATTTATGAAGGTTTAGTGAAGAAAATGGTGGATAATGATGGGATTTTAGGACAAAGGATAGGCCAAAGAATGAAACCAACACATACTCATATGAAAATGAGATGGAGGACTAAACTCCATCGAAAAAAGGAAAAGGGGGGGAATTAAGCCATTGGAATATTTCATTAATATTTCTGAAAAGTATATTGTATTTATAATTATTTATCCTAAGTTCTCAAGGGATGGGAACGAGTCACCAAGTGTTTAAAATATAAGTGTGAAGGTGACAAGTGTCCAGTTTAATGCATGCAATATATATTGATGGCCTTAATGTATTTCAGGGGGATTATTTCTTCATTCCGTCATTTGGAAATGAACTTTCTTATGTGAAGGAATCATGTCTTGTTGTAAATGACTGTCATGGTATAACCCTGTGTTTGGGTCAATCAGTTGTGTTGGAAGAGACGGGTTGTCAGGCCTGTGAGCATTCTATCCAGGTGAGAGTTTTGTTGTTGAAGAGGCGGGTTGTCAGACCCATGAGCATTCTCCCCAAGTGAGAGTTTGCTGGGGAATTGTTCCTTGGTGTGCTGGGCATTAGTTGAAGTGCTCTGAGACATCCTGTCTGGCATATTGCTAAAGCTCCAGAAGGGAAGTGGGGCAGTTAAAGGATTGTTGAGAAGAGAATGGGAACACTTCCTGGGGTGGAACATGCATGTGGGGAATGAGGGGTTGTAGACTAGTTGCAACAATGGGTACCTTTGACTGAGCGATTTTGAAGTTCTCAGACCTTAGACTGGAATTAGGAATCCTTTTTCCCTGGTGGAGTTTATGCCCCAACTCAGGGGTGGCCTGTTGCTGAAATCGTATGAGCAAAAACGTCTATGGTTAGGAGGAACGTTTGAGTCTTGCACACAGTTGGTGACTTTTCATAAAAGATAAGTATTCTTTATGTGTTTGTCTAATTTACTCTGTGTTGTTTACTTACATATGCTATGGTTTATTGCTTGTATGGTGTTGAATATAAGTAATTGTTGTTGTTATGTATAATGTTGGTTATGCACATAGGTGTGGTGTTGATATTTAGTATTGTAGATGTACATGTTGGTATGATTGTTCTTATTGGTTTTCCTATTAATTTCACTTTATATTAATAGTCATGAGACTACTAGTGAGGCTAGAATGGTTGTGCGTGTGGGGAATTCCCTGTGCGCGCAAGAGGTTGGATTCGTGGTGTGAAAAGAAAGTGGTATGTGCCCACTAGGAGGGCAAAATTTGCGTGTGACGCCAATTTGGTTGTTCGTGCAGTAGTGATCATGTGTTCATAGTAATTTATGCACACAATAATGTTTGAGGGTTTAGAATGCTAGTGCGTGTAGTTGTATTGAATACTTTCATTGTTATAAGTTATGTCAGAAAATGAATTTCTGTGCGATCTGACCCAACTTGGGGTCATGCACGTTACTTTAAGGATTACTGTGCAGACGAATGGTATAGAGTAGAATCTACGCATTTGATTTTGGAGTAGCATTTCACAGCTGTAAGTTGGGGATGTTACAGATTCGTATCAACGCAGTTTTGGAGGAGCTATAGTAGCGGGACCCAGTTTGGGACGATGGGGACGTTACACAATCAAGAATAACTACTTTGCAATAACGAAATTTAAAGGGATAGAGAAGAGAACACGCTTGGAATTTGATATTTGACATCGATCACGTGTGGAGTCTCTCGCTCCAACAGTGTTCAACAATAATCCTTTGAGATCTCCTACACACAGAGATATGAGCAACTGCAAAGAGGTAGTTATATGATAATTAACTGAAATATGATCATTACAACTTTCGTAATAGAGTCAAATTAGAAGATGCAAAATATCGTAAAACAATAATCAACATATGAAATTGGACAAGAACAAGAGATATTTTATTATGAACAACATAAAAATTGGTGACAACCTGTAACCGTTGCGGCACGGTCCCAAAATTGGGCTCCAATTTCCTCCACCCAAGGCTCGATATGATCAATAATACCTCCAATAATTTGTTCTTAAACATGTCCAAGGAATGCAAAGTCTTTCTTCCTGACAAGATAGGGAGAAACAACTTCTGAAAAGAAGGGTTTTTAGATGGAAGGGATAATCTCAAATGCATGGGGAAAAGGGGAGTTGCATGACTATAATGAAAATTCCAGCATAAGGATGCATTTCTTTGTTTTGTTTTTCCTCCACCCCAAGGCTCTAATTTATACTCATTTTTGACAGTTGGAGCAGTTATGGATGGGCTACATGCGGTCGAGAACCTGAGGATCCCGTCAACTCAGCCTGAAAAATCAGGATTTATCATTTTTTTAGTCCAAAATTAACATGTACGCAGGTTGCTAACTAGTAAGGGGCATACATACACGAGATGCTTTAAGGAAAGTTGTGTACATCGGCCAAAAAGGTTTTTTTTTTAAGTATTTTTGAGGAGGGAAAGGGGGGAAAAGGTCCCGCAAGTAGGGAAAGGGATGTAGTTGAGGCCAATGAGTCATCATAAACATATGTGGTGTCAAATGATGTTATAAAAGATGCCCCCTAATGTGTGAGGTCAAAAGAGCAACTGATGACCACAAAACATTACATAATAGTCATGAGATTGTGGAGGGGCTTGGGTAGGAGTAGTTGAAGACCAATTCTGGTACAATACCTACAACATAAGCAAGTAAGATACTATCTTCCCAAGTCAGGCATGCCCATGCTCAAGAGTGATGTAAGCATGGTCTCCAAATCAAGTACACTGTGGATCCTTGAGTAATGAAAGCATAATCGATATCCATGGCCATGACAAATGTACACAGTGGATCCATGTAATATATAGAAGTAACAATCATGGCCATGAGAACGATTCTCAGTGGATCCATGCAAATGTAGATCATAGCCATGAATGGATACATAGTGGAGCTATGTCTCATAATAAAAAAGAGGATATCCAGAGTCAATGGAGTGAACAAACTGATTCTTTGCAAGTACCAATGTCAAAGAGGGTGGTACAATCAATACAACTCGGGTATGAGCACAAAAGAGGTGATGCGCATACTTTCCCCGAGGTATTCAAAACAACCTGTCATGGTATGAGTCTACATTACGTGAATAGATGTGTTGAAGTCGAACATAGTGAGACACCGTTTGATTACCGATCATTGATGTATACCGTTAACAAACATGAGACAACCCACCAATAATGATAATGGGCATCAAGGTACTGAGTACAATCTAACAAGTATGAACAGAGGAGACGATGTGAAACACCTGATAAAATATATCAATCAAGGGACATTGATGAATTCCCACTGTCAATAGTAAGGGAACCCACCACTCATGACTACAAGCCCCAAGGTACTAAAAATGACTCTAGATATTTGTCCTAAAGCAATATGTGTTGAAGTTGATAGGAAGAGATCTATTGGAAGGGAGGAATTAAGGCATCCTCCATCATCTAGCATGAGGAATAGCAGAAGACCAAAGATTTGGAAGAACTTGGATGAACAGATTGAAAGGACCAAACCAAGGTATGACTCTGGCATGTACTAGATGGAATAACACATGACAAAGACTCTTTGAATAGTAGCCAATGATGAAGACTACCAACAAAGGTGACAAATCCACCAATGGGGTCAAATGGAAACCAAGGTACCGCACAAATCCCTATGTGTGATAATGGTTGTTGACGTCAAATACAAGGGAAACCACTCAACCAACGACTAGTGATGGTTTTTCATCCACTGATCGCAAGGTCACCTATCAATGATGTAAATAGGCCTAGGGTGCAAACATAAGTCATACTCTTAGAGCAATGAGTTGTAGTTGATAAGAGCAGTCCTGCCAACAAGGATTCAACATGGACCTTCTATACTAGCAAGAGTGAGATACAAAGATGCTTGTGAAACTGAGATGTACTTGACACAAGGGAAGACTGACTTGGAAAGTCAAAATTTTTGTAGAGTGGCCGACACAGGTTGATTTCCCTTGAATATAAACGTGACATAAAAAGTGACTTGGGCAACATTGTCTATAAACTGGGCTACGTCTGCGACACAGAAGGTGTCAACAAATGCTCCATATGACCGAAAGAATAACCAACAGGAGAAGATTATGCCAAAAAACGAAGAAAGTTTTCCTAAAGCCATACTAAGCCCAATATATAGAGATAAAAACTCATAAGATTGTGTTGTGTTCAAGGGTGACACAAGTAGATGCCATATAAAAAACAAGACTCATTCCCATCCTTTTTTTTTGTCTTTTTTTTTTTTATATATTATAAATCCTGAAAAGGAATAAAATAATGCTATAGTACAATGGAGGAAATGAGCATTGCGGGAGAGAAAACCAGTTCCATGCATAAAGAACATACCTATGATAAATGCAAGGAAACACGTGCAGGATATGGGTGCTTGAGGGAATTTTCCTCTAGGGATAAAGGGTGTCAAGATGCAAAGTCTAGTATTGCAAGGATGGTCGCTATTTGAGAATGCATACACAAATGGCTATATATAACAACAAATTGAAGCTTACATTAGGCCCGAAAAGCATGAGCGGTCAATATGCAATGCAAGTACAACTCAACATAACAATTTTTGGAATCCCCACGGGTAATTGGCTAGCAAAAGATGAGAAGAAGATATGAAGCTTTAATGCAAAGTCATGGTGGGACTAAATAGGGCTTCCAAACCTACATAAAAAATTATAGCATGGGTGCCATAAAGACTAACAAGGTACTAACTAGGAAACCCATGAAGAGGTATGCTCTATCATTCGCAAATGACACATTTAAATCAACTTGAAGGTATAATGTTGTAGACAAATGGGGTTGGCCCTATGGAAAATATGTGATCGGTACAGATAAATGCATCATGCAGACAGGATGAAACCTACCCTACCTGCGAAAGAGTTAAAAAAATGCCAACAAATGTAGCAACATCTGTGAGAAAGAGACCTCTCTCAAGGAAAATTATGTGACAAAACAACTCAAGAGCATTTAATTAGTCTAAAAGGCATTAGTCTATGTAAAAAAGTGGAAAAAATGGGTTAAAATAGGTTAAAAAATGACTATTTACCATACCATTTGAATTTTACCATTTTGGAGGGCATTTGGAGCTTTTTTACCCTTCAACCTTTCGAGGATTGGTATATAACACACATGGCTCGAAATTCGAAACCGCTTGGACCAAGTAAGACACCATTCCCTCTTATCCATTTTCATCCAATCTTCTTTTTAGTGTATTTTTGAGTTTTTAATAGATTTTTTAGGTTATACGGCCATGTACACGACCTTCTTCATGAACAYRGGTCGTGTACATGGAAATATGTACGTTTCCTCTGTTAGTGACARTCATGTATCTATGCAACTGTCCTAACTGGAAGTTGCGTACATCTCCTTAAACTTCAAAAATAAAAAATTCTAACTCAAGGATTTCAAATTTTTGGCAGGATGGTGATTGAATGGAGGGAAAGAGAGCATGGAGATGTGGATAATGAGGTCATAGATGACCTAGAGGCCCAAGAATAGCTCTGACGATGTGGATTTTATAAATTCTTTCGTTGTAATGGAATTAGGGCACAAAGAAGATAGTTAGAAACATTTATTGATTACTGGGAGCCCGATGTTGATGCTTTCGTGATCAATGGGAAATCTTTGAAGATTGAGACCGAGGACATATATTTTCTTATAGGGTTATCCAACCGAGGTGATGTAGTGAACTTTAAAAGAAAATGATCCATTGGATTTGTTGACATGTTCTGATGGAAAGTCCTAATTAGACCCATTCTCATTTGGAGTAGTGTTTCTGACCATATTAAGGCCGGGTTACTAAAATAACTGACTGAATATCTAAATATGAATATGAGAACCAAAGGTTGTCAGATGAATTAAAAATCTAAAATTAAATAACTATGAGGCTAACTAAACTAAATAAGATGCAATTCTATGCTAAATTAATCCTATCCTCATCAGGAGCTAGCTAATTAAGATTAAACACAGTCATGAAAGATGTCATCCGAATGAGAAGTAATTCATACATTCAAAAGAGAGATAAAACTGTAATGCAACTAAATGAGTTAACAAGAAGTTGCGCTCAAGTTTAACAACATTATGACTATATTTAACAAAAGGAAACTAGCAATAATATATGCTCAAGAGAGGACTACCAAAATAATCCATACAAATAAAATCACAAAGCACATATACATAGTAAAAGCACAAGGATAATCTCGACTACATTCACCAGAGTTGCCAATCTCCAAAAATGTCTTTTGCGCTTTATTCATAAGAAAGTAATAGTACTCTCTAAATGGCCAAAGTATAGAAGCTCAATTTCTTTTACCTTCATCCAATTTATAGAACACAGATAGAAGCCTTCCACCTTCCTCTAATTGTCGAACGATCAGGGTCTTGAAGTGATGCTTCAGATCCCTTTCTTGACTAAGAAATTACAATAATTACAAGGGAAATGATTAATTCGCAACAAAATCAGTTACAATGAGATCATTATGTGGGCCTTGGCGGTTTTGATTTTGAATCTATGAAGGCCTTCCCAGTCTTGAAGTCTTCGAGTATGTTGTCCACTTGATGTAGCCTTGTTCTTTCAAGGTATGTCTCGTTGTTGCAAATGAGAGTAATGATTTTCATCTTCAAGCTTTTCTCAACACATCGCACATAATCTTCAGTTAGTGAGATCAATACAACGAGTTGTATTAATATTGCTTCTATAACCTCTATGTTGATTTCGCCGATTGCCTCAATGGATTTCATAACAATGTTTCTTTTGATCTCTACATTTTCGACCATTGTTCGGGTCGAAAACGCCTTTTCTAGATCCCTCATAGGATCCATTCTAAACATCAAGAGTAGGTTGTCTGAAGACCTCCATAGCTCTTTGCTCATTGTGATGACTTGTTCATGCGTCCTCTGTATATCTACAATAGTTGCTATCCTTGCACTCAATAGTCAACGATCTCTCATTCTCTGCTTGTCTGAGTACACAGGAAGGGTCTCGGGGAAGCTTTGTTGGACACCTTTCCATTATGTGAGGCTTCGAGGGATTTTTGATATTTTTCGTGCATTTATTTTTCCTGTACGCTCAATTTTTCCTGATCAGATCTAACATTCAATATTTTTTCATAGCGTAGAGGAATCTCTTCTGTGAACTCTGAAGTTCTTCATTTTTCTCGGTGGCCTCTGCTTTTATAGCTTCCAGAGCAACTGTCTGGTTTTGGCTTTCTTCTTCTACTTTCTTTAGGAGATCCTTTTCCTGCTGTAGCCTCCTAACTTCCCTTTCACTTCTTTAATTGAAAGTTCTCATTTCAGACAATTCTTCTTTAAGTTGAATAAATTCTTGGTCATGTGTAGCTTTGAGTTTGTCCACCTCATGCAGATGAGCCTTTTGGTTGAGGGAGATTGTTTCGTTGAATTTTCACTTCAACACCTTGTCTTGGGTTTGAAGTTGTCTTTCCATCTCATCTTTGTGGATTTTCTCTATTTTTTGGGCTTCCTTCCTTTATTCACTAACCATGGCCTCTTTGATGTTTTCCAAGGTCACCTCCAACTTAGTGATCTTGGATTTTGTAACATCTAGTGATCCCGCGACTTCATGGAACAACACGATGGTCACACCAGCAAAAACACTAAGTGATGAGGTTGTTTGGATTACATTATCCTTTAGGTCCGATCCAAATTTCCATTTGATGTTCCTTTTAGGAGCTTCCTGGCCTATATCGACTTTTCGTCTTTTTCTTTTTTCAATTGCCCTTGTCTTGTGGTTGTAGTAGTAATCGCCCACAACGACTACCATGCCTTTAAAACTAGGTCCTTTAGAAGTGAGTGATAAAATCCTTGGGATGGTGACCAATGGGGTGCATTCCTCTATTTGGGTATTAATCAAATCAATGTTAAGACCTAATGTCACAACAATGGTACCAGACCAGGTTCTATCCTCTTTGGCTTTGGCATCATTTATTTTGTCTTCCTCTTCCTTCTTCCCTTCTCTTTCCTGTGCAGCCAGGGCCATTTGTTCTGTGTTCATTGTTTCTTCTTTGCCCTTATTACTTTTTCCTAAGGGGAGGTTTGTGGTTGGGGTCTTTTCTAGTTTATCTTGTTTCTCCTTGGCCTCTTTTTTCTTCATCGACTGGTATCTCTCTTCAACCTCTTCAACTTTCCTTTCTCATTTTGCTTTTTTGTTCCTCAGACTTTAGTATTTTTTTTTATCTTCAAGGAGTAGGGTCTTCAACTGTTATATCCTTAAGGCTCTCTCTTTTTCTTCCTCTTTCCTCAGTTACTCTCGGTATGCTTCAGTTGTGAGCCTTTCCACTGCCTCTTCAAAACTTAAAGCTCCCTGAAAGACATCTTCAACAAACCTGAATTCATGTGTGATTTGTGGTTCTGTTTTAACAACTTTCATGTGTTGATAAAATACATTTCGAGGATCATGATATTTGGGCTCTCCAATACAAAGACACAATTCCTTTATAGTTTTTTCTTGCTTCTTGTTTTGTAGAGAGTACGAGCCTATATGAAGGGGAAAAATAGGCCAATACTTTTTGTTCTTTTCTGACATGTAAGCAATGGCTCCTTTTTGCACAATTTGATATGTTATTTCTCTGGCTATTAAATTATCAGGAACATACTTAGGAAGCAAGTGTGGAGGCCATGTGGCCCTGAAAATCCTGAAAAAGGTACAATATTTCTTCATATACCAGTTTCCAATTCCCCTTAGGGTTTTGATGGCACCTCGAGAAATCCTATACTCAAAAAGACCAAAGATGGCCTTGTGCAGGGGGGCGAGGAAATAGTCACACATCTCGTAGCGATGTTCCTTGCAGTTGACCTCCCATAATTGAGAATAGTATAAATAGATGGGGCCATGATCTGGGGTCTAGGCCCAATTGAAAGTAAGGAGTAAATTGATTGAACAAACAGCATCTATAAGATATGATGGCATGTAGAAGCCAAGGTTCTTCATACCTTTGGTGTCTTGGACATGATTCACAATGCTGGAAGATAAGATGCTTTCCCAGTTGAAATCTTGGCCCCTTTTAACTACCATGTAATCCATGGAAAACCATTCCATTCTGAAATGGGTGCTAGTTTCCTTGCCATAGAGTCTGCAGATCATTTTGTTCAACACTCTGTACAAGATTTTCAAGTATTGTTCTAGGAAATTTCTTTCCCTTTTTTTCACTGGCCATTCTTCATCATAGAACCAGTCTTCCATCAATGTTTTGAAATATCCG